>OU343218.1:234504728-234602895 GCA_910596185.1 Chrysanthemum makinoi
CAAAGATGCCACCACGAGAATGGTAGCACCTTCATAAGTCTGTTGTTCCACAGTCCCCTAAGCCAGTCATTAAATCTGCGCTACATGCTAGATTCTAAATAGTGAGTGCGGCGTTAGGAACTAGACACTACACCCCCGATTAAGTTCATCAAGCGATAGGTGATCAGTTTGGTGAATCGCACAAGTAGAAGAGGCGTCCGGTTGGTCATATCTTACCCTTCGTCTCGATCCGCTCTCACCTAGGAATCATTGGTCATATCTCCTAGGAAATTGGCCTCTATCGCCATTCAAAACTACGAACCAAGGGGTGACTACCAAAGAACTATGCATGCATACACATTGAAATAATTGTACGCGAGTAAAGGTAAGCATAAAAAAACAATTAAGGAATCATAATTAGGCTAGCACCAAAGGGTGCTTAGCCGCGCATATTAATCATGCAAATCAATTCAATATTCAAAGATGCGAAATACATGAATTGAAAGTAAAATAAATAATAAGCGCTAAAGCTTATAAGTAATGGTGTGACTTCTCCCTTGGAAACGACTCTGTATACTTCCCTAGACCTGTCTTGAGCTTTTCCCGTTCTTAGAGTGTTGTGTGTGGAATGGGATGCTTTGAAATCTGGAATTAGTGGGGTATTTATAGGCGGTGCGGGTTACGTAACTAATAGAGGAGTTAAGCCGTAACCTTCTATTTCGTAAATGCACTAGATCGCTAGTTCGGCGTAACCTTATAAATGGTTACGCCGTAGTCTTCAATAAACTCGGTTACGTCGTAAGTGATGCAATAATTACGGCGTAAGTATCAGCGGTGTGGAACCTCTTTTGACCTAATGGAGTTACGTCGTAACCTTTGGGAAGAGTTACGCCGTAACCTCTTGATAAGTTGGACTTCGGGGTCACGCAATAGTTACGGCGTAATGTGAGAGACGAGTTACGCCGTAACTTCTTCCAAATAAGCATAATGTGATAAATCTTTAGTAATGTTTCCATTTCATCTCTTTAGCTCCAACGCTTTTAATTTACCTGAAAGTGGAAAACAATGGAAAACAAGCGTAAATCCATATAAATGATATAAATACGAGCATTATCACGGGAAATTGACACTTAATATTCAGGACTATTTGATGTTATCAAATATCCCCCCACTGGAACTCTACTTGCCCTCAAGTAGACCTTATTAGATAGATTCCTAAAAGATATTTCCCAAAACACGGAAAATATGAGTTTACAAATCCTTTATGCTAGAATAAAACAAAATCGAACACCTCACGAAAAGGGAAAAAAACACTCAAATCTCTCAACTATTCTAAGTGTCAATTTCGGGTTGATCACTCAATCGCACGATCATAGCATGTATTCTATCATAAGCGTGGCGGTTACACAAATCTCCACCACTAGAGTTAAGGGCTAAACAATTCTCGAAGGCAATATGGGTAGACACGACAAAGGTTAAGGGGTGACTCGTCATTACTAACATGTCGGGAAGTGGAAAAAATCAATGATATATTACCAAATCCATGGCCAAGACACCAAAGATTGCTCGCTGCATCACCTAGACACGCTTCATGACTAAAGGGTAGGATAAGACATGGGATATATAATTGGTGTAAAATAAAAACAAGCAGGTAGTCTAAATCTATAACCAAGTCATCACCACTTACCATCGGCCCAAAGTTCAAGCTTAGAAATCTAGAAACCGGATCATGAAATGCAAGGTAGATGCATCATTAGAGGACGTCGTGATGGGCACACTACCTTTTCTTCTTCAGTTGGTATACCTCCAACTCCAATCTTCTAATGTGACCGAGGTGGCCTCCTCGATGCTAATCAATAAAGCTCGTACTATAGTGCTTATAACATCGCACTTTACAATATAATAACTCAATCAACTTATTTTTCTTTTTTTTGAACATAACATCACTTGAGATGAACAATGGGAATAATTGTTGTCGATGAAAGCGTGATTTCCAAACCTTTCCACTCGAACCTTGAACATAGGCAAATGATGACTTCCAATTACAAATAAAGACTACAGGGTAGGCTAAGGTGTAAGGGTGTAACGAGATAATATATTGGGTTGACAAAATGAAAGGAATGGTGTATCTAGGGGTATCTTGCACTAAAGGTGAGTGCAACAAAAGGGTTTCACATGGGGGTCGAAAAGTCGAGGTGACTAATCGATAGACTCACAATGGTAGGCTGTTTGGGTGATAATCCTATAATATTGCCTTCTAAAACTAAAAAGTCCAAATACATCGAGCTAACTCAACATACCTCGTCTATGGTCTCGAAATGATGCAAAGGCCAAGTTCTAAAGTTTACAAGCTACCGGCACACTCATAATTTGGTGGATTTGGGGTAAAATATTGGAAATGGATAAGGGGTTGTATGTGCTCGGCTAAGGTCTAATCTAGTTAGGTTCGGAAAAACATGTCAAAATTTTCAAAATGGCATAATTTTTCAAAATAAACTAGAAAAAATGAGGGCGAAATAAAGTTCAAGATATAATTCTACTCCCGTCCCCCACTTGAATTGTACAAAGTCCCTTTTGTACTAGGCATTAAAATAAAGGTGAAGAAAAGGTAGAATTAGGCGAGAACTTCCCTGAAATTTGCTCCAAAAGAAGAAGGCCACGAGAAGAGCCGTGCCTTCGTTTAAGCGTCATGAACAAACTTCCATCCACAAATCACAATACCAACAAGCATAATTCTAAAAAGAAAAAATAAAAATGAAAAACAAACCTAACTCACTTTCGTAGGAATCACAGTTGCATTTAGCGAATGCAACAAGCCTTTTAAACCACTTGGTGTCCCAAGTGGGCGAGTGAAGTCTCGTGAGGGTATACAGGGTACACACCCACAAAGTTTATTTAAAAACTAATACAAGGTAACGGTGCAAAATGAAAGAATTAAAGCGAGGGCGTTACGTCGTAACTCCTATTAGGGATTCGCCGTGTAACCAAACTTGGTATGATTTGTGAAGCAAGTAGTTACGGTAACCACGAGAGATGGTATTCGCCGTAATTGGTAATGCGTCAAAATTACTGCTGCTAAAGTTCTTTGGTTGTAATCACCAAGATGAGTTACCGTAATAACTCACTGTGAGATCAACAAGCTATGCAGCAATTAGTTCCTTGTTTCCTGCAAAATGGTTAGAAAACACAAAACCCAACAGAAAGGAAATAAAAACAAAAGAAAGGGATAATTCGGGTTGTCTCCAGAAAGAGCACTTTTCTTTATTAATGAGTCTTTAAGTTAGACTCAGAGCCGCGGGGCTCCTGGGGGCCTTTGACGCCTACTTATTCAATATCCTTCATCAAATTATGTCTCATCCATGCAACATTTGAGGCGTCGGAGGTATTCAATGGTTTCGATTTTAGGACTTTACAAAATTTCTCTTCGGACCTAGGTGGTAGCGAGTGAATTCATATTTTCGACTATAATTGGGGGTGGTCTTTTTGTGGAATTCCGGAGCTTGCACCTCCTTTGTTCGTAAGCCTCGTCATCGGGATTAGTGAACTCCTCATCTCCTTGCAATTCAAGGTAATCTAGGATCCCTTTAATATCATCGTCATCAAAACTTGTCCTTGAACCATTCTTCATCGGCAGATTTTCTACGAAACGCGGCTTGCATTCTTCTTATCATTACACAACTCCTTTTCATTGTCAACAGTTGTTTCATTCGAGTAGTCGAGACAATGATTGAATGCAATGAATAATAATTAACACAATCAAAGTTATCAACAAGGTTTTTCTCATAAAACAATGATCCTCTATGGATCTTTTTCACTCTCTCTAAAAGTGTTTTTAGTGGAATGTTTTCTCCATTCTCTAGAGTTTCACAATACAAAGACATCAGTTCCTTTTAAACACAAGGAACCCTAAATAAAACAATAATATAAAATAAATGCATATCACTACCTAAAATAGCTCATGCATATCCTAACAAACTATCTGATTGACATATAGTAGAAAATACTATAGAATACGCGGAATACTATCTCCGCGAAACCATCTACGGCTTCACTACTTGAGAATTATATCTTGGCAGATTCCACTACTTCAATCAGCCCAGCAGTAATTTCACATAATTCATACTTCACAGAATTCCCAACAATCCTCCCCTAAACTGGGATTTGACTTGGTTAAGTTCCAGTTTCTTGATAGATCTTTAACCATGCAGCACTAGAGGATTGTACTCAAACATCAGCAGCAAAGAACCAAAACAATTCCATCTCTATGATGACAAACTTTGAAAATCCAGATCTTTGCAGCAACAAATGAGAAAATGTACATCAAAACATATTAGTTTCATACTATTCTCATCACATCCAGGTGTGTTAACTCTTTTGTGAGATGTGAATCATTGAAAATAATGGATTTGATGTCTCTTTACCAATAGCCATCACTACTGGAGTAGCCAAATGTTTAAGTTCAAAAAACTATGGTACACTAATAACCATCTGATTTATTAGCAAATCAGCAACCATGAACGGATTTGAAATGTCTTTACCTGGCCGTTTGCTCGGGACTAGCCAATGTTTGATGTGTGAGACCAGGGTACATTGATAACCCTCGATTTTTAGTAAATCGAAACTATCAACGGAATTAAGATGTCTTTACCAAAACCGTTTGCTTTTGGACTAGCCAACTCTTTGATGGAATGCCGTCATCATCATGGTGAGTTGATTACCATTTATGGATTTCCGAAGCCTTTACCACAAGCCATAATCCTGTGGGCTAGTCAACTCTTGTGTCAGAAAGACATGGTGAGATGAATACCATTAGTTGTGTGGTGATTAACCAACACCAAAACCTGCAAGCAAGAAATAGTAGAAACTGAACACAGACATGTTAGATTTTTTTTTTTTTTTTTTTTTAATCAACAAGCAAAAGAAATAAGACAATTTTTTTTTTATTATTATTTTTTTTAATCAACAAGCAAAAGAAATAAGATTTTTTTAATTTTTTTTTATTTTTATTATTTTTTAATCAACAAGCAAAAGAAATAAGACAATTTTTTTTTAATCAACAAGCAAAAGAAATAAGATTTTTTTTTTCTTTTTTTTTTATTAAATATAAAATAAAGAAAGAATAAAATAAAAATAAAATAAACAAAACATGTTAAATAGACCATCAGCAACAGCAGAAACCAAAGAGTTGTAGTGTCAGCGAAACACTAAGCCTCCCCTTAGGCATGAGGATCAAGTCTGCAAAAATGGTTAGAATACAAAAATACAACGAAGCCTCCCTTGGGCAGGCCTCCCTCAATCAATGCACGACAAGGACTATTGTTCTTTCCCATAATAAACCTTTCCTTTGAGTTTTCCAAGAATAACCTTTTGAGGCTTAACAGCAGTGCCATTCTAACTCCACCATGTGCCATAGTCATATGAGATACATAAGGTGTATATGACTGAAAATAAGAACTAGTAGGTCTATATGGCATAAGTCTAGCATTACTGGTCCACCAACCAGTAGTAACTGGTGAAGAATATCCTCCACCAGGAGGCCTGAAAAAGTCTATAAGCCTATCGGCAGATGCAAACACCTTTGACTTACCAGTAGGAACTGGTTTACCTGCTCTCACATGTGTAGCTTTGGGAACAAATGGGGGAATACTAGCAACATTAGTCCATGTGGGTCTAGAAGTCTGTTGGCCAGAGGAAACACCCATCATTTTCTTATGATAATCACAATCTTTAATAAGATGGAGTTTACTACCACACACAAAACAAGATTTCTTCTTAAAAGACTTATTCTTGACACAACTTTGTTTATTACACATAAACTTATAGAAACGAGAATTAGAAGCAAAATTGTGTTTACAGAATAAGTAACTTGGCTTTGTTTTGGGCTCATCATCAGCTACTTTGGACTTGGGGGTGGTCATGGGAGTGTGCCTAGGTGAGTCAGACTTTTCACTTGAATCACATGAGGCATAGTCATGGACTTTAGGTGCCGGTGACTTGTCACTTTTAGAACAAAGAGACAGTCATTAGTTTTGCTACTAAGGTCTGGGAAGTCACTTGACTTTTTGCCATATAAATGGTGTGATCCATCAAAGTCAACAGATAGGGAAAGGTCAACGGGCATAGGTATTCCTCTAATAGATCCACGTCAGCATGTAGGTCACCTTCTTTGACATAATTAGCTAAACCTGCTGGTGTAGTATTACGCCCATCATGCCTAGCTTCTAATCCTACATAATTTTTAAAACCTAAACTATCCGAGTTAGGAGCTTGACTACCATATAGATGACTAGCTAACTTGTCACTAGAAACTAGCCATTCTTTATGCCTAGCTACTTCATTATCCAACTTATCATGCACTTCTTGTTTTTCTAGCTCTACTTTAGCTCTTAATTTCTCGAGAATATTTTTAACTCATTTTAGCACATTAGAGATCCCTTTCTAACACACTTAACTTCTCATCATAAGCTATTTGATTCTTCTGAAACCAAACCTTTTGTCTTTCTAGTGTTTTAAAGCACGTTTATAAGCTTCAATTTCTACAAAGCATTCATTATATTTAGGTTTCAAAATATCATAAGCTTCTTTGAGTTCATTATAATGCTCACTACAACCAAACACACAATTATGTACCTGAGAGATGCCCATGAATGCAAAGTGTGGACTGGCAATTTCTTCAGCATAACCTGCAACATCAGCTTCCTTGCTCATCTTCTTGAATTCAGCCTTTCCACCATACCTTTCTTTGAGTGCATTCCATATACGACTTGCATCATCCATATAACGAAAATCGCTACATGATCAGGAATAGATTTAAGCAAATAGTTCGGCCTTTGACTCTCTTTGTACAGCAATGTGTTCATCTGCAGTTGTTGGAGGAAGATAAAAAAAGATTTCATCGCGATCACATCCAATCCTTTTCAAACTGTTGCCATTTTGGATCACCTTCCAGATATTCGTATCATTATTTTTGATCCAGTGTTCCATCTTCTTAGCCCAAACATCGTACTCACCATTCATCAAATAAGGAAACATAACATCATCCCTATTATTATCAAATTCGCCATTTTAAAGGGATAACTGATAAAGTTATGTGATAGAAGCAATAATATGAGACCAAATGCAAGTGAAGACCATCACGTAAACAGCAGCAACAAAATTATATCAGTGGGAATGAACAAGGGTCCCACTATCACTATCACACCGACCAATCAAAGTAAGCGTTTGTTATACCAATATCCTATGTTCACGTGTACCAACAAGTGGCGATTAAAAATAATAAAATTAATTCTGTAGTCCATGTGATCATGAACAAACACTGTACCATCCCATGTGAATACCTTGCCCCCTACTGTGCCACGTTATCCTCAAAATCCATCATCAACGATATCCTACTCAACTAATATGTCCATTAATGTGAATATTAATGTGAATATTAAACTCACATGACCAATCAATATGATAAGAAAATAAATTCAATATGTATCCGTGACCTCTTGGCAGCAATGACCCTCTATCGGTGGAAACAAAATAATATACGTTACTGCGGCAACAAGAAGTAGTTAAGGTGACCCAACGATCGACCAACAATCAAAATTGTGCGTGCCAATTTATCCACCAGATCCACGTCAAATTAGAATACAAGATATCAATGCTTTATGCAATTCAAAATAATAGATAATCCCTCGTGATGCGTATCACCTTGTCCCACGTGAACAACATCAACCCTATATGAGATGACGTCCAATTGAATATATAACTTGCAAACCACGTGATCTCTTAATCGTGAGAACAAAATCATGAGACCGAATGTGAATTAAAAAAATCACTTATCTACTTGTAGCACATGAACCAATCACAAATACCGTATATTAATTTACAATTAACCATTCCAATGTTCCGCACGTGGCAATGATTGATAAAACAATAAAACTGATTACCTCGAACCTTTTCATCGCTGCATCTGTTCGCTGTTTAACCACCCTTTGCTTGCTACCTCCTTTATAATTAACATTTGCTCCAATACACCGATTAGGTATAAACCCTAATTACCCAAAACCTTACAAACCCTAGATCGAGAGCCACCCGCTCTGAAACCAATTGAAGAAACCAAGATCCGTACTCAACTAGGGTATAATAATAACAATGATTGAATGCACAAATGAATAATAATTAACACAATCAAAGTTACAACAAGGTTTTTTCTCATAAAAACAATGATCCTCTATGGATCTTTTTCACTCTCTCTAAAAGTGTTTTTCGTGGAATGTTTTTCTCCAGTTCTCTAGAGTTTTACAATACAAAAGACATCAGTTCCTTTTATACACAACGAACCCTAAATAAAACAATAATATAAAATAAATGCATATCACTACCTAAAATAGCTCATGCATATCCTAACAAACCAATGATTGACTATAATGTAAGAGAAATACTATAGAATACATGAATACTATCTCCGCTTAAAACCATCTACACGCTTCACTACTTCAGCAGAATTATATCTCAGCATTCCATTAACTACTTCATTGTAATCCTTCAGTAGTAATTTCAGCATAATTCATACTTCACAGAACTCCCAAATGAGATCACGAGCGCACTACAAGTCATCCAAGCAAGGGGTCCTTGATTGATTTGTTCCTCCACAAGATTTCTGGAGCAAAGATCTTGTATTTCATATTTCACATATTTGTTGTGTAATAGTCGTGTTGGTTTGGTCCACCGTGTTACGGACTCGGTTCTAGCTTTGTACCGGAAAAAGGTGTAAGCAACGTTATGAAGGCTTCTCCGCCAAGTTGAAGGAGTTTGTTGACATAGTACTTGAACTTTGAAAGTAGTGACCTGGAGGAGAGGTAAGGAAGGTGTCCTTGTAGCCAAACCACTATAAATCTGTGTCATTTTTTTCCCTTTGCTTTACTTTATTTACTTGCTTTATCATTAGATCTATACTTTCTCTACATCCATACGATTTCACATAATATCGAATCTAAAGTTTTTGAAACTAACTTAAAATCGGCAAAACTATTCAACCCCCCTTTCTAGTTTTCCACAGTGTCTTTATGCTATTTTGCGTCTTTGTGCAGTCCATGCGTAAACATGGAAATGTAGTCCATGTGCATTATCATACAAATACTTTCTTGATTAAAGATGACGCATCTCCCGATCGTCCAAGGACTCCCTTCACCTCGGCCAATTTGCATTACGGGACCAAGTCTATCTTCCTAAGTCATCGGTGGTGTAAAATCATTCATCATTGACATGGTTACCACTGAATTTCCAACCTAAGGCCTATGCCCTTCGGGGTCTTACCTTGAAGACACTAAGACAAAGGAGAACATTGACTTGGTCTTCCCCCACGTTCCCACTATCTCCTTAGCTTTCCTGCCAAGATAGAGAGAGTGGGATGGCCCTACGGTTACCACAAATCATGGGACACCCCATGATCTCCGAAATGTTCAAACACTCTCCAAGTTTATTCTCTATCTATAAATAGGTGGACAAGTCATTTTGGTATGTTCTCTCAACATAGTATTTCACATACTCTACATTACTTACAACACATATCACATACTTACTCTCACGGGAGGTGGTTCATGCGGTCTAACCCCTACGCAATCACTTAACGAAGTGTCTACTATTTCTTATTGCGATTGGCACGCTATGCAAGCATAACATCCTCATACCCTTCGATTGCCATCGAGGGCCCGTCGCATTTGTGTTATTGTACAATCAAGGCGCCATCCGTGACCCGCCAGTTGGTCTCGTATTCCAAACTTATAACCAGTCAATCACGCTCACTACTTTCACGGCATGAATCAAGGAAGAGAAGATACTCCACCTTCGGGTTTCTAACTTTGACACCAATCCCAGCCAATCCATCCTAACAACCTTCCCAACATAACCAAGGCCCACTTTCACCACACGATTCACTCAGTAATCCCAACAACCATGCTGACGTCACCAACCCCGAACCAGCTTATCAGCCCCCGTGTTCGTCGGCTAACCTCGGGCACTGAGCCCTTGGGGCTCGGGATGCACTCGAACGATGAAATGCGGGGAGTTAGAATACTCTAGTGATGAGTATGATGAAGAGATAAAGATAGACTAGGCCTCGGCCCCGGCTACACGCCGCTGCTGTTAGGATAGGTCTCCGAAGTCTAAGGTCAATGGAAGATTGGTGGGTTTTGAAGATGTTCCAGTAGGTTCGGCAAGAAGGAAGACGATGGAAGGCCCAATGGAAGGAGTCATCAGGGAGACTCATGGAGGTTAACTTGCCACTACTCTGCATGCCCCACTTGGGAGAACTTCACGATCCGCGTAGAAGGCAATCCACCTCAAATGAATCCGGGAGGAAATCTTCCTCTCATGGTATGTACCCTCCTTTAGACTCAATCTTATCCCCATGGGGTCTATCCCCACCTAATGGGCAAGCTAGCAACCCGAGCTTTCCTCAACCTACGGAGCATGCCCTACGGGCAACCCGTGGTATACCCTCCAGAACCTATAGGAAACCATCCATCATTTATACCTACCGCTACCTCCTTATGTTAATCAAAATCTTGTCGGAGTACCTCCAACCATAACCCATACAATACTTTCCCAACTTACATGCCACCGATAACTGCCTTTTAGCTTATGGGTTCCACAACACCCTTTGTAAGATGGATAGAAGACTACCCTCTACCCGACGGGTTAAAAATGCCCGCACACATTGGTACGTGCATGATGGAGTGGGGACCCGATAATTCTTACATCTGCTCAGGGATATTAGGATGCGAAATGTTATGCCCGTTGCTTGTCCCATGTTCACGATACCCTACGGGACTCCGCCAGATATGGTGGAATGGGCGAAACCGTGTAGCATAGTAAACTTGGATGATCTGCCAAGTTTAGATCACACTTTAGCCAAATGAAGAAGTTTACAAGGACTCATTTGACAGGCACAACATCAAGCAAAGAGAAAAACGAGAGCATTGAGGCTTTCACAAGATACACTAATGACACTTTGCATATTCTGGGTTCAAGACGCAATAAGCCAACGCATCTCTGGTTTTGTGCATGGCCTACTAAAAAGTAAGTCTAGTGAATTCTTATCCACTGACCTTCCCATAACCTACAAGAGTTTAATGGAAGACATACACCTGGATCAAGCCAAAGAGGTAGCTACTAAAGGGCTCCGATCAAAAGCAAAGAAAGTCACAAAGATGTTCCCAAAACACTCTTCATAGGAAGGGTCCAAAAATAGACATAAAGGCAGGGACAGGTTTACACCCTACAACAAAAACACCAACCACGGACTTGGCAACTGTCTAAATCTTCAAGGGAAATACTTGCTACGGAAAAGGCTGCAAGCCATCAACCTCCCCTCGTTTGGCAAGTAAAGGTAGAAGGAGGGACATCCAAATACTTCTATTTCCACGAAGATTACGGTCGCACACCAACAGTTGTCGAGAGCTTAAAAACAAATGAAGAGGCGGTTCGGCCATTGGGATTTGGTGAAGGGTATAAAGAAAGGTAAAGAAAAGATCTCCGACACATAATTGGGGAAAGATACTACTCGTTGAAGCTCCCATCCTCATGGTTCACATGGATGATCCCGGTTTAAAAAGGAAAGCAGCAGAGAAAGGTTTACGGGAAGGGACGCTTTTAATTCTCTTCAAATTTACGCTCTCGAATGACCCGTGGTCATCTTAATCTCCAACATGGAAGTAAATAGAGCCTACTTGGATCGGAAGCTCCTACGAAGTCATATATGAGCACTGCTTAAAGCTCAAGCCTTCGATACGGTCAAGAGGGTAGACTAAGATACCTTTGGTAGGATTCTCGGGGAACATTCGTGCCTCTGGGAGAAGTTCCATGGAGGTAACGATGGAGAAGGAAGGCTAAAAAGAATGTAAAACCCTGGCTTACGATTGGAAGGTTGAATCTCTATAACCTGATAGTGGAGAGCCACATGCAAAATGGGTATGTTGTCTCTACCACATGCGATCAAATTCCAAACACCCTTCGGTATTGGAATGATATTCTCTAGCTACAACATGAAGAAGCCTACAGCTGTAGGACAAAGTGTTAGGAATTGGAAATTCCATGTTAAAGAGTCGGTCACCCCAATAATGGTCTAGCATATGTTAGCTCAGATTTGTCATTTTACGTTATTTATCTGTTTATTAGTTTAGTTTAGTGTAGTGTAACACGCGGGAGGAAGACGGTCTTTACCCACTGTATACCTGATCCACGGCCGATAGAGGTCGTGTATTTTTGTAAGTATAAATACCCCTTCCATCCATGGAAGGGGTGTGGCTTGGCAATCTAACCTTTCATTTTTATTAAACCAACTCTCTACCAAGAACACCAACTCTCTACTTTATCTCTCTAAAATGGCTATCATGTATTTTGATCATCCAAGACCACCCGAATCATCAAACACATAAATATTTGATCCTAACAATTGGTATCAAGAGCCATGGTTATGGTGTTTTGTTGATTTGTGGTTTTTGTATCGTGGTTATGGTTATGGTGGTTTTGGTTCATATTATTAACGGTTTTGTGTACTTTGTTATGGTCGAAATATAGTGCTTCTAGTTTTTTGTTAACAGAGTTTTAACTTTATTGGTATCTCATTTTGGGTCAAATTAATCATCGGTATATTTTTGTATATCTCTGTCTGTGTCAAGTTTTGTCCAAGTCATGATATTCAATTTTCTTATGATTTATTTGTACCTAATCGTGATCATATCTTGTGGTCAAACAGTCATATTAGCGGTCATATTCATGGGTCAAAAGATGCAATCTTTGTCACTTTTTCTGGGTAACGATGAACGGAAAACATAAAAACGCCAAAAAGTCTTATGTTCTAGCTAGCGACTTGTATTTATAAGTTAGCGATTTAAGATGTTAGCGACTAGTCTTTACTAGTTAGCAATTTGTGTTTAAAAAACTGAAGTTAGCGAATTGTATTTGTCAAAAGTAGCGACTTGTGAAAAATTTTAAGATGTAGCAACTTATATTTATAAGTAGCGACTTGTGCTTTTTAAAGAAGCGACTTGTTTTGATAAAAGATTTGCAACCTGACACAAGACTTTGGTTAGCGAGTTGACACTAGACCTAGCGACTTGAAGACAGAAATGATGAATGAGAGGACCATGACCACGACCACATAAACATGTTACCAAGACTCACTCGACCTAAGTAACAATACCATTTACCAAAATTCCATCATCTAACCTCAGTCTCAATATTACATCATTGGTTCATGTTCAAAGACTCATTAATGAAAAAGTTAATAGATCTCAGTCTCTTTATTTTCGTGGAACTCAAGAGTTACATCAAGACCATAAGGTCTAAAGCACGAAATGAAGATATCTTCACTGATCCGTTTTGAAAAACTAAAATTGGGAAAAGCACAACAGATGTTGTTTAATAACGATTTGGGTATCGGTGTTTCTCTAACTTATTTCATTCAAGATCTCAAGTTTTTCGTGTATTAGTGAATCATTATCCAACCATCTTAGGTCATTATACACGAATTAAACTCATCATAGACCTGTTTTTCATCAAAATATCCGAATACATAAGATAAATCAAATTAACAAGTATGTTATTTGATCTTCTTGATTCGTTTATAAGACCACCTCACAAGATAAAGGTATCAACAATAATCTATTAACCCTTCCATCTCGTTCGTTTAATACTTAAAATCAAGAAGGACGAAAGTAAAACCTACCTTGACTCATGGCTGCTACAAAAGGTTCTCTTCCAAATCAAACCATCCCTGTGGCGATACAAGGACCTACGTGCCAACCCTGTGGCAAGGTCAACCTGATATTGAGGTGATAAATGGAGACGAATGATTATGAAGTTAGGGTTTGATGCGAGATGTTTTTATGTGAAGGGGTTAGATCATTTGATTGATTATGAGTATCGCTTACGGTTTTCAGATCTAATTAAGTATGTCATGATGTAAAAGAGGCGGTTTAATTTTTGATGAAATATTAGGGTTTGGTGAAAGAGGTATTACTGAGTGAGGCGGATTTTTGATTGAGAAAAAATTAGGGTTAAATGGGGATTATGTGGTGTTATATAAGTTCCAACATTCAGTGTTATAAGATTTGCAACTTGGGCCATTGACCCGTTTTGATTCTTATTGGACGCATTCATATTTGTAACGTATATGGGCCCATGGTGATATCTTAAGTCAATGTGAATATTCTAACGCATTTGATATCTTAACGTGCACATTGGGATAATGTGATTTTTTACAATGTGAATATTGTCTCATGGTGTTATTTTATGTAAGTTACTTGAAGAGACGTGGTTTTAATCGGACTTGGTTAGTGGATTATGAGTTTTTCTCATTCCACGGACTGGATTTCATGTCGTGGGCTGTCGTTAGAATGGATTTTGATATGTGTTTAAGACTGAATCCGGTGTACGTTCTATATGTCAATGAGATTGGTGTGCCATGTGATTTGATTATGAGAGGTTTATGAGATTTGGGTTTTATGAGATTCGTTTAAGAGCTTTAATGATGAGACCTATGATAATGAGTTTTGATGATGAGTCTTAAGAAACTTGATGCGAGTTGATGATGAAAGCTGTTGTGGTATACGGTTTGATACTTTGGGTTATGCATACGGTGTATATTATTTCTCGGCCTGAATTGATGATTGAACAAAGTTGACTATGAGGTTGTTTATACGGTATTTCGGAGTTGGATTTGAAGTGAGGTCTTTCAGGTAGCGTTTACTTAGTTCGTCTTCTTTCTTTCTACCCTTCCGTGAAGATGACTTGTTTGGGCGTTTATAGAGGATGATAAAGACTTGGCTATTTAATTACGGTTGTGATTCTTTCTCATTTAACTCACAACGTAACTATCACTTCGGTGTCTCTTTCGATTGAGAATGTCAAGAGGTCTTGTACATTGGGTACACCGTTTCTTCTTCACAAAGATTAGTACAAGTTTAAGTAACAAATCAGGGGAAGTTCACTTCATGATCAAGTTTGACATATCGGGTTTACTTCACCAAGTGGTCACAAGACATTTACTTGAAGCAGAATCGTGAATGATGTCTTGTTTACCAAAGTGTTTAAGGGATGGTTGATGATATTGATGATGTTGGATAATGAACCCGTTGATGAACCGCATGTTCCCTAAAAGCAGATATTCACTAAAACCAAAGTTGTCATAATACATTCAAGGTGACATTATTACGGTTTTGTCTTGATTTTGTAAAATCCGCTTGAAAGAAACTATTTCTGGTTTAAATCATAGACTTGTAAAATCCGTAACAATGAAACATCCCGTATAAGTAACTGCATTTCGGATCTTTCTTACGCTTTATTCTTGGTTTTGTAAAATCCCGCGAAAGAAACTATTTCTCGGTTTTAACTATAGAATTGTAAAATCTCGTAATGATGGATTCATCCACGGAGAAAGGAAAAGTGTATTTCGGGATCTTTTTCGATGTTGGTACTACGGTTTCGCTCAAAGATGCGATAAAATGGTGTACTTCATGAATTGGATGTGTGTTTGGATTTTTTACGTCATGGCGGTTTTAATTATTACATGGTTTTACGAGGTTACGTACTTTTAACCATGGTTTATCTGATGCTGCCTTAGTCAAGCTATCTCACACAAGCTAGCCACTTGTGAATGGCTAACCGTAAGAAGCTTAAAACTGCTTAAAACACAAATACAATGAAGTCCGGGAGAATAGAATGAATTCCCGGGTCGTTAAGTCCCACGGAGACTCAATGGTGTGTAAACACTAATGAGATGATAGAGTGATCACTAAGGATAGTGATCAGTAAAGGTTTTGGATTGATTATTACACTACTAATTGATTGGAAGGAGATTGGAAACAGAATTGGAAAACACAACAATCAGATAAAAAGCGTAAAACGCGCGTTTAAAAACTACGTGATAATGCGTACAAAATAAAAAAGTGAGATCTAAAAAATAAAAGACCTAAAAATATGAAAATGACATTTTGGAATCCTAAAAATAAAAGAAAATTATTAGAAAAAGAAAATTATTTTTTCAACTATTTAATTAATTATTATTAATTAAAAACTATTTTAACTATTTAAAATGACCTAAAATAGAAGAAAATACAAAATAAGGCTAGAAAAATAAAATTATAATTGAGAAAACTCTAAAATATTATAAAACTAATTTTAAAACTAAAAATATATTTTTTACACTTTTTATCTAATTATTACTAATTAATTATTATTTAAAATACACTTAAATTCTAGAAAATATAAAATAAACCTGGAAAAATAAAATTTCAACTTGGAAAAATCTAAAATATGATAAAACTAATTTTAAAACTGAAAAGATATTTTTTATGCTTTTTAATTATTTATTACTAATTATTTAAGACTTTTAACTATTTAAAATTCTAATAAATACTAAAAAGATTAGGAAAATTATGAAACTTTTTATAAAAATAACTTAAGGTGACAGAAAACTAAGAAAAGTATAAAAACAAGATTTGCTTATTAATAAGATGAAAAGAAAAATCAAAAAGCTAAAACCTATTAAATAAACACTATCAACTGTTTTTAAAAATGAAGTTTTTCTGGATTTTATTTTTGAAAACTACTTAACTACTTAAAATATGAAACTTTTACAAAGACAAAAATTTTACAAATCACAAATAAGCAGTTTGTGAAGCTTCAAACAGATATGCTTATGAGCTTTTCTTGGTGAATTAAGCTTGAACAAGCTCACAAACTGAAACAAAAGCTAGAATAAGATAAAATAAGCTACAAGCTACTTATATGAAGCTAAAAGACACAAAGATTAACACTGAAAAGCTAGGAAAAAGCTAATAAGCACTTGAGTCTGAACTACTCAACCAAACAGGCCTGCAGCCATGTTTTAGGGCAAATTAAGCTAAGCAATTAAGCTCAAAAGCTCAAAACAAGCCTTGAGGTATCAAGATAAGCTGGTTGGCTTTCCAAAAAACTAAAGATCACTTACTATGGACAACTATAGAGCTTTTGGTGAGCTTATGAATATAGCACCAAACCACTTTGCAGCTTAAGTGAGTCATAGATCAACTGAGTGTTGGCCGAAAACAAAAGCTACTAGCAGCCCTATCTAACAAGCTAGAAATTGAAATATGAAGCTTGGGTTCTCAAGATGGCTAGGTTGGCTCTCCAAAGAACCTAAAGATCACAAGCTTAGACCAACAATTAAGCTCTGTGTGAGCTTTTCAAAATTGGACCATTCACTGTGCACAGGGCATTTTTCAGAAAAGTGGTCCAAAAGAAGCTAGTTAAAAAGCACTTTATAAGCTGATTGAAAGAGAACTAGTATTTTTCTAATTTTGTTTAGCAACTAAACTTTGATAACCCAAAAGCTTTTAAGCTAAATCTTACTATTAAACACACAGAAATTTTCTTTTTTATTCAAAAACGACCAATTGCAAATTTTGACTTTTTAAGAAAAACTAAAAGTTTGACCAAGATGAATTTTGAATCACTACTACTCACTGATTAGGTTGTTTTAAGGTGTAATAAGACTTATTTGAGCAATGTTAACAACTTATGAGTACAAAATCATGATCTTGAATCATAAAAATCCAACAGTGAGTGACAAAGATGAGATTTTATGCAATTTTGACTTATGATGAACAAAGACTGATTTTTATTACTGAGATGAGTTATTAGGACCAAGTTAAACAAACTTCAAACAAGGACAATGACTAGAGAACTCTTAAACACAGTAAACCAAACACTACTTATTTAGACAGTTTTGGTGGTTTTCAAGGCTAAACACAAATCAAAACCATGAAACTGATTCAAGACCATGTATTATCATATATTAGGACTAATGAAACATGAAACAACAACATTAACAACAAGAAACTAAGAAAAGACAGTTATGCACTTTTAACTGTGAAAATAAAGTTTTAGCTAACTACAAATTTAAAATAACAAACAACTGATTTTAATGGTTAGATTTACTTAATTAGAACTAGTAAACAATAAAACACTAAGATTAAAGCTACTAAATAACCAAGACAGTGAAATGCAAAAATGAACAAAAGGCTTACAAATGGGTATTCAACTGCAATCACAGAACCAATGATCAAGACCAATCCTAAAGGCTTACCACTAAGCCACTAACCCAAGGCCATCCATAATTCACCCTGCTCCAGCTGTGTACACCATTTCCAATGATTTTTGATTTTTTCACTAATTATTTGGTATTTTTGGTATTTTTATGTTTTAACTTCTAAACTGGTTTTAAGTGTTTCTAAAAGCTTGAATAAGCTTTATAGGAGCTTATGTGTCTTATTTAGTCCAAGATAACACCTTATAACAACATTTGATTCACATGAGATTTTTGAAATTTGAAATTGCATAAACTGATATTAAAACTTAATACTTGAAATTGAAACTGAAAATAGTTCACAAATACTTTAAATAACATAAACAAAGTGCTAGGAAAACTTAAATTACACTGGAGATTTGAAAATAATAAAAACGACAATGAAAAACTAAAGATTACACTAGATGATGATATACATTGCATCTCTTCCTCTATATAATGACTTTTTGGACTCCTTGATGACCTATGATTTTTTCCCACCACTTCTGAGCCATTGGATTGGCCAAACTCATCACAACCATCCAAGTGTACTTTTTGGCGCCAATTTCTTCTTGAGCAGGTTTGAGTCAATTAAAGATTTTTGGTGTTAGTGGAGGTGGAGGGAACAAGGTATACAAGTTGGAAGACAGGTGGAGGGAGTGGATAGAGCAAATCAATGAAAACCACCATGGTTTCGGTTTTGGGTAAACAAGGTAAGGGATGAACAGTAGCATGTATTTGACTTTGTTGACCCGTGGTTTTAATAATACAAGGGGGGTTCACAATGGGTAATGACAGGGGGTCAAGTGGTATATGGAAGGGTTCTTTTTGGTTTTGGATGGGGTTCTAAATACAAAAGGGGTCCAATTGATATTAATAAAGCATAAGGATCATTTTTGTAATTCTGCAAACTTGAGGAACTAAAACTGAACTTTTTCCAAATTATCAAAAGGACCAATCTTGACAAACTTTGATAGTACAAGGATAACTTTTGCATAAAATTCCATTTTAAAATATCCAGGGACTATTTTTGCAATTTTTCAAAGCTCAGGGACCTTATCTGCCATTTGACCAAAGAATCATTCAAGGACCAATTTTAACAACTTAGAATATTTCAGGGACCTTGAATGATAAAATTCCACATTTTGATTTCCAGGGACTAGATTTGACAACTTTTAAAACTTGGGGACTAAACGCCAATTTTCAAACTTGAATCATTTTTCATCTGATTTTGATCTTTTTGCATTTAAAACACATAAAACACTGATTTGTGATATTTTCATCATTTTGATGCATTTTTGAGTGTTTTCAGATGATTTTGCAGTTTAGATTGTACAAAAATGATGAGTATTTAGACACTCATCAATCCCCCACACTGAGATATTGCTAGTCCCTAGCAATGATTTGAACTTTAATGGATTTTAAAAACTCTTTACCAAAAGCCATCACTTCTGGAGTAGCCAATTGTTTTGATTCAAGTAAGAACCTTGGTACAACGATAACCAAATGATTTTGAGCAAATCATAAGCTATAAACGGATTTGATTTGTCTTTACCAAGCCGTTTGCTCGGACTAGCCAACTCTTAGATAAATTATCGAATTATCTTTGGTGAGCATAATACCAATTATGGATTTTCCACTGCCTTTACCACAAGCCATAAACTTGCGGGCTAGCCAACTCTTCACTTTTAGGATATGGTGAGTTGAATACCATACAATTTTGGGCAAATTGCAAGCCATAAAAGGATTTGAGAAATCTTTACCAAGAGCCGTTTGCTCCTGGATTAGCCAATCCTTTTGTTTTTAGACATGGCGGACTGATTACCATATGATGAATAAGTGAAAAACACTTATTCCAAAAAAAAATTTTGGCCAAAACGGGGAATTGGGTGGATAATATATGATAAATTCGTGAGAATTCCCCCCCACACTTAGAAATGAATATTGCCCTCAATATTCAAAGTACCGGCGGTTATGCCGAAACAAAGAACGTAAAAGGGAAATACTACGGCCATTTTTTTTATTTATTTATTTTTTTTTATGAAGATTGATATATACAACAGTGTGGGGCAACTCCCCACACTAGGGTGGTAGAACAGAGAAAGAAGACAGAAATATGGGTGAAACCCATATGGTGTGTGCTAATGTTTTTGATTACCGAGTCATTAGCTTGACTCGATCCCCGCATTCACTGGTTCATGGGGAAAGTTTGTAGATCCGGGACAACCACAGGGGGAATGTCCTCTCCAAAATAATGCTTCACTCGATGACCATTTACTTTAAAATTAGGACCATCGGGTTGAGATAACTTAATGGTGCCATAAGGATAAACCTTAGCAATGGTGAATGGACCAGACCAACGGGACTTGAGCTTTCCCGAGAATATCTTCAATCTTGAATTGAAAAGAAGGACTCGATCACCAACGTTGAAAACGCGGTTCTTGATTTTTGAGTCATGAATCTTCTTTGTCTTTTGCTTATAGATCAAAGAGTTCTCGTAAGCTTGATCACGGAGTTCATTTAATTCATTCATTTGAACTTTTCTGTGATCACCAGCTGTCTGAATATCGAAATTTGCATGCTTTAAGGCCCAGTATGCCTTGTGCTCTAACTCAATCGGAAGATGACATGCCTTTCCGTACACAAGCTTGTATGGAGTACACCCGATGGGTGTTTGATAAGCTGTACGGAAGGCCCAGAGTGCGTCATCTAGTTTATCCGACCAGGGTGCACGGTTTTCGCCTACTGTCCTTTCTAGAATTCTTTTAATACCACGGTTGGAAACTTCCACCTGCCCACTTGTTTGGGGGTGGTATGCGGTAGAGAGACGGTGGGTAACACCATACTTTTGCATGACACGATCAAATTGGTCATTGCAAAAATGTGTACCACGATCACTGATTATCGCTCTCGGAGTTCCAAACCTGGCAAAAAGAGATTTTAAAAACTTCACAACAACTCGGGCATCATTGGTGGGTAAAGCTTTCGCTTCAACCCATTTTGACAAATAGTCAACAGCCACGAGTATGTACTTGTTTCCGCGAGAAGATGGAAATGGCCCCATAAAGTCAATACCCCAGATGTCAAATATCTCACAAACTTGAATGGCATTTTGTGGCATTTCATTTCTTTGAGATATATTTCCATGACGTTGACAAGCGTCACAGGCTTTGACAAATTCGTGGGCATCCTTATAGATTGTGGGCCAATAAAACCCGGAATCAAACACCTTTTGGGCGGTGTAGTTTGGACTATGATGGCCCCGGTGGGTCCAGCATGGCAAGCTGTGAGAATGTCAAGAGCTTCTTGTCCATAAACACACCGTCGGATGACTTGATCCGCAGATTTTGAATAAGTAAGGGTCGTCCCAGAAGTAATGTTTAACATCTTTGAAGAATTTGTTCTTCTGCTGGGTTGACATCCCTTTCACAATGAAGTTACCCGCATGGTAATTTGCGAAGTCAGCAAACCATGGGGTGGTAGAATTTCCACGAAAAGAAACCGCATTGAGTGTCTCGAGAGGAAATGTTTCATTTATTTCCTTTTTCTCGAAAACATCTTGGTGAGGGTTTTCTAATCTGGACAGATGATCAGCAGCTAGATTCTCAGCTCCTTTTTTATCACGTATGATGATATCAAATTCTTGCAGGAGGAGAATCCAACGAAGCAATCTCGGCTTTGCATCTTGTTTTGCAAAGAGATATTTGAGAGCCGAGTGATCCTTATACACCACGCATTTGGTCAAGATTAAGTATGGCCGAAACTTCTCAAATGCATACACCACGGCTAATAGCTCTTTTTCTGTGGTGGTGTAATGAGTTTGAGCTTCAGTCATAGTTTTACTTGCGTAGTGGATAGGCTGAAAATGCTTGTTTCTTCGTTGCCCTAAGACTGCACCGATAGCAAAATCACTTGCATCGCACATGAGCTCAAAGGGTAAATCCCAGTCGGGAGCAACGAGAATGGGTGCTTCAGTAAGCTTTTTCTTCAATGTTTCAAAAGCTTCTATGCACTCGGGTGAGAAGATAAAAGGAGCATCCTTTTCAAGAAGATGAGTCATAGGCCGGGCGATTTTAGAAAAATCTTGTATGAATCTACGATAGAAACCGGCATGACCTAAAAAACTCCTAATACCTTTGACGGTAGTAGGATGAGGCAATTTAGCAATAACATCTACTTTTGCTCTATCTACCTCAATCCCGTTTTTGGAAATCTTATGGCCAAGGACTATGCCTTCTTTGACCATAAAGTGACTCTTCTCCCAATTTAGACAAAGATTGGTGTCTTTACACCTTTGAAGCATTTTTTCTAAATGGGAGAGACATGTTTGAAAAGAATCCCCAATGACCGAGAAGTCATCCATAAACACCTCCATTGTTTCCCCGATCATGTCGTGGAAAATGGCCATCATACATCGTTGGAACGTGCCAGGAGCATTACATAAGCCAAAAGGCATACGTTTGTAGGCAAAAGTTCCGTATGGGCAGGTGAATGTGGTTTTCTCTTGATCCTGTGGATCAATAGGGATCTGAAAATAACCCGAGAAACCATCAAGGAAGCAATAGTATTCATTCCCTGCTAATCTCTCAAGCATTTGGTCCATGAAGGGTAGAGGAAAATGGTCTTTACGAGTGGCGTCATTCAACTTACGATAGTCAATACACACACGCCATCCCGTAACCAGCTGAGTTGGAATTAACTCGTTATCTTCATTTGTGACAACAGTAATGCCACCCTTTTTCGGAACACAATGAATTGGGCTAACCCAAGGACTATCTGAGATCGGGTAAATCAATCCTGCATCAAGAAGTTTGATAACCTCTTGTTTGATAACATCATGGATTTTTGGATTCACTCGTCTCTGATGTTGAACTGCTGGTTTAAAGTCATCCTCCATCAAGATTTTATGGGTACAAAACTCGGGGTTGATACCCTTTATGTCGGAGAGTTTCCAAGCAATTGCTTGCTTGTGTGACTTCAAGACCTTTATGAGAGCAGCTTTTTCATCTTTACTCAAATCTTTAGCAATAATGACGGGTAATTTATCATCACCCTCAAGAAATGCATACTCGAGATGAGGTGGTAAGTCCTTAAGCTCAACCTCAGGAAATTCTTCAGTTTTCTCAACTGACTTGACTTCCTTGTTATGAAGCTTGACGGGAGGGAGAGGAGGAGAAGTGTCCTGATTTAACAACTTCTTTAGAAGAATATCTCCCTCCAGATTAATCTCATCTGGGATTGAATCACTATGGTGAGGGGTTGATGATGGATCATCATTAAGCAGCTTCTCAATAAGAAGTATGTCCCCCTCAATGTCAATTGGAGCGTGATCAATTTCCCATGGAACAGAATCACTAGCCAAGTATGCTTCAATCTCATCTAAGATGAAGTCTCTTCCCTCAAAAGGAGTGATAGAAGGAGTAGAATTGGCTATGATAGGTTGAGAAGATGTGGTGGGATCCCCACTCACAGAATTATGAGAATAACCAAGAACTTATTGAGAGTACTCTTCAGAAGCAACATCAATGATATCTATTCGGTTAACCGACTCAGAATCATAATTTGCGGAGTACCTCGAGGTTTGATCAAGGTTAAAGGTGACAGCTTCATTACCAACACGTAATGTGATTTCCTGCTCAAATACATCTATGAGAGCACGGCCCGTTCTCAGGAATCCTCGACCAACAATGAGAGGAACCCGATGATCGGCATCAAAATCAACAACCACGAAGTCAGCTGGGAAATGGAACTTTCCTACTTTCACAAATACGTCCTCGGCAATGCCAAGAGGACGGGATATGGAACGATCTGCAAGCTCGAGAGTCATGCATGTAGGAGTAAGTTCCGGAAGAGAAAGTTTCTTCCATACTGAATATGGCATCAGGTTGATGCTTGCACCAAGATCTGCTAGGGCAAAGCATTCAACCATTCCTGGAAATACACAAGGTAAGAGAAATTTTCCAGGATCTCCAAGTTTCTCAGGAAGCTTCTTCAGGATAACTGCTGAGCAGTTCTCGTTAAGAGGAGTTTTTGCCATTTCAAACAGCTTTTCCTTATTGCTTAACATGTGTTTGAGAGTGGATGCAAACTTGGGCATCAGCATGATAGCATCCGCAAAGCTTATGTCAAAATGTAACTCTTGGAAAATTTGAAAAATTTGTCCATTTGATGACCGGCTTTCTCGCGGAGCTTTTGCTCATTCAAACGTGATGGGTAAGGA
Organism: Chrysanthemum makinoi; assembly: GCA_910596185.1. Classification (NCBI taxonomy): domain Eukaryota; kingdom Viridiplantae; phylum Streptophyta; class Magnoliopsida; order Asterales; family Asteraceae; genus Chrysanthemum; species Chrysanthemum makinoi. The sequence goes on from OU343218.1 coordinate 234,529,028, forward strand.
ATAGAAGATTTGGATTTCTGGTTTTCAACAGGAGCTACAGGAGGTTCAAAAACAACTCCTGGATTTGATTTGGGTTTCGGGACAACTTGAGGTTGGACTACCGAAGGTAGGACGTGTGCGGTACTTCGTGGGCTTGAATAATGCATCTTGTCCGTTGTATCCTTGGTAACTTGACTCATTTCTCCTAGTGGAGGAGGCATTGGAGTCGTAGGTCCATTGTGTGTCCTAGGTTCACTTTCTACTATCTTAGGGGGAGAAGAAGAAGAGGTAGTAGGAATAGAAGGTCCATCATATGAAACACCACTTCTGGTTGTGATCGCCTTTGCATCGCCCCTCGGGTTAGCGATCGTGTTGCTCAGAAGTTTTCCTAAGCCCGAGGGTTGATCATTTAAAGACTTCTTAAGATCAGCAATCTGACTGACCAACAACCTGTTCATTTCATCTTGGGATTTCATGAATTGCTTCAACAACTCATCAGATGATGGTCCTAGAGGAACAATGGCGGGAGGTGGATTAGGAAAATTCTGGCCTCTAATGTTAGGAATAGGGCCTTGGTTTTGAAAATTTCCTTGATTAGGATTCATATTCCCATGAAATGGATTCCCTCGATTGAAATTGTTTTGATTAAGGTTCCCTTGATGTTGGAAACCTTGATTTGGTGCAGGATAGAAATTACCTTGGTTTTGATAACCTTGGTTCATTCTAGGTTGGTTCTGATTCCGGTTTTGCATGTTATGATTCTGGTTAAAACCGGGTGGTGCCTGATTAGTGTTAGCATGGTAGTGTGGTTCATTTTGAGGACGGTATTGATTACCTCCCTGATGTGAACTACCGGCTAGAGCATTGGCTTCAAAAGGACTACCATCGGTGGCAGTACAATTGTAGTAAGCATGAGGACCACCACAAGTAACACAACTCTCAACTTTCTTCACTTCACCATGTGTTGGTGTCTGAGTGAAGGTCACTTTCTTCTGGTTAGCAAGAACCAAAGCCTGAACAATATCTGTGAGTTTGTCAATCTTAGCATCGGTGCTAGATGTACTCACGGGAGATGAAGAAGAAGAAGGTCCAGCATGAGACTGATATGTCTTTGCTCGGAAAGGGCGGACCTGAGATTTGTTCTCAATGATTTGCAAGGCTTCTTTGGTAGTCTTGCTCAGGAAATTACCTCCCGCGGAGGCATTCAAAGAGTCTTGATTGGTCTGGTTGAGACCATTGTAGAAAGTATCCATTTGCATTAACTCGGTAAAACCATGATGCGGACACTTGCGAAGCAACTCTTTGTAACGATCCCATGCCTCCCCGAATGATTCATCAAATCTCTAAGAAAATTTCATTATCTCATTCTTAAGACTTGTGGTTCGGGATGGAGGATAGAATTCGTTAACGAACTTGGTGACTAGATCTTCCCATGTCTCAATGGAACGAGGGGGTTGTTTCTTAAGCCAATTCCGAGCTTGTCCCTCTAGAGAAAATGGGAACAGAAGAAGCTTGATAGCTTCATGTGGGACATTCTTGTACTTGATGGTAGATGCAATCTTGTTAAACCATCGAATGTGTGCATGAGGATCATCCCGCTCAAAACCATAGAATTGGCTTTGGGTTACTAGATTAAGCAACCCGGTTTTGAGCTCAAAAGTATCAGCCACGATGGCTGGGAAAACAATAGCATATCCGTAACCCTCGATGGGTGCTTGGAGAAGCTTGTTCATGGGTTTGTCTTCTGCCATTACGACAGGTGGTGGTGGTGGTGGTAGACGTTCCTCAGTCACGGCTGAAGGAGCTGAACGTCCTCTACGTCTACGAGGAATCTTTCCAAGTTCTGAAAGTGGACTTGTAGAACTGGAAGAACGAGTGCGCATGCACTAAGTATAAAAATCAATTTTCAAAACAAATGCGAGGCAAAACGACAAGTGAACTTAACCAATAATCACAAATGAAATGGCTTCTTTGAAAAAGGTACACCAAATCACAAGGACACAAAGGCAAGTTTTAAATCGGATGTTCGGGAACTTATTATGGTCACACCCCCAGTTAGTAGGTGTACTGCCTTGATTTGCGGTGGTTGATTTTTATGTATAAATTAAGTACCACTGAAAAGACGTAGGTATAGATTTGTGCTGATGGGTTGAAAAACGTTTGGACAATATTTTTGGATCGTCTCGTTTATCCAAATCGTATCTCTTTAAGAATCACCTCAAAGAAAATACAAGATAGAAAACGTTCCGATTGTTTTGTTGTTTTATATTGTTTTTGGGTTTTTAACACTTTAGGAAAAGTGTTAATGAACTTTTTGATTTTCTTATAACTTTACAAAAAAAAACTTTTTACAAATGGTGGGATATGTGCAGGAATGAGTCTGAAAAAGGCTTAACACACGCTAAAGCCTCCCCGGCAGCGGCGCCAAAATTTTATCTGTGCTAAACCGTCAAGCTATCTCACACAAGCTAGCCACTTGTGAATGGCTAACCGTAAGAAGCTTAAAACTGCTTAAAACACAAATACAATGAAGTCCTGGAGAATAGAATGAATTCCCGGGTCGTTAAGTCCCACGGAGACTCAATGGTGTGTAAACACTAATTCAGATGATAGAGTGATCACTAAGGATAGTGATCAGTAAAGGTTTTGGATTGATTATTACACTACTGATTGATTGGAAGGAGATTGGAAACAGAATTGGAAAACACAACAATCAGATAAAAGAAACGTAAAACGCACGTTTAAAAACTACGTATACGTACAAAATAAAAAGTGAGATCTAAAAAATAAAAGACCTAAAAATATTAAAATGACATTTTTGAAATCCTAAAAATAAAAGAAAATTATTAGAAAAAGAAAATTATTTTTTTCAACTATTTAATTAATTATTATTAATTAAAAACTATTTTAACTATTTAAAAATGACCTAAAATAGAAGAAAATACAAAATAAGGCTAGAAAAATAAAATTATAATTGAGAAAAATCTAAAATATTATAAAACTAATTTTAAAACTAAAAATATATTTTTTACACTTTTTATCTAATTATTACTAATTAATTATTATTTAAAATACACTTAAATTCTAGAAAATATAAAATAAACCTGGAAAAATAAAATTTCAACTTGGAAAAATCTAAAATATGATAAAACTAATTTTAAAACTGAAAAGATATTTTTTATGCTTTTAATTATTTATTACTAATTATTTAATACTTTTAACTATTTAAAATTCTAATAAATACTAAAAAGATTAGGAAAATTATGAAACTTTTTCTAAAAATAACTTAAGGTGACAGAAAACTAAGAAAAATATAAAAACAAGATTTGCTTATTAATAAGATGAAAAGAAAAATCAAAAAGCTAAAACCTATTAAATAAACACTATCACTGTTTTAAAAATGAAGTTTTTCTGGATTTTCTTTTTGAAAACTACTTAACTACTTAAAATATGAAACTTTTACAAAGACAAAAATTTTACAAATCACAAATAAGCAGTTTGTGGGCTTATGATCACAACAGATATGCTTATGAGCTTTTCTTGGTGAATTAAGCTTGAACAAGCTCACAAACTGAAACAAAAGCTAGAATAAGATAAAATAAGCTACAAGCTACTTATATGAAGCTAAAAGACACAAAGATTAACACTGAAAAGCTAGGAAAAAGCTAATAAGCACTTGAGTCTGAACTACTCAACCAAACAGGCCTGCAGCCATGTTTAAGGGCAAATTAAGCTAAGCAATTAAGCTCAAAAGCTCAAAACAAGCCTTGAGGTATCAAGATAAGCTGGTTGGCTTTCCAAAAAACTAAAGATCACTTACTATGGACAACTATAGAGCTTTTGGTGAGCTTATGAATATAGCACCAAACCACTTTAAGCTGAGTCATTATCAACTGAGTGTTGGCCGAAAACAAAAGCTACTAGCAGCCCTATCTAACAAGCTAGAAATTGAAATATGAAGCTTGGGTTCTCAAGATGGCTAGGTTGGCTCTCCAAAGAACCCAGTATCACAAGTTTAGACCAACAATTAAGCTCTGTGTGAGCTTTTCAAAATTGGACCATTCACTGTGCACAGGGCATTTTTCAGAAAAGTGGTCCAAAAGAAGCTAGTTAAAAAGCACTTTATAAGCTGATTGAAAGAGAACTAGTATTTTTCTAATTTTGTTTAGCAACTAAACTTTGATAACCCAAAAGCTTTTAAGCTAAATCTTACTATTAAACACACAGTGAAATTTTCTTTTTATTCAAAAACGGCCAATTGCAAATTTTGACTTTTTAAGAAAAACTAAAAGTTTGACCAAGATGAATTTTGAATCACTACTACTCACTGATTATGTTGTTTTAAGGTGTAATAAGACTTATTTGAGCAATGTTAACAACTTATGAGTACAAAATCATGATCTTGAATCATAAAAATCCAACATGAGTGAGAGATGAGATTTTATGCAATTTTGACTTATGATGAACAAAGACTGATTTTTATTACTGAGATGAGTTATTAGGACCAAGTTAAACAAACTTCAAACAAGGACAATGACTAGAGAACTCTTAAACACAAGAAACCAAACACTACTTATTTAGACAGTTTTGGTGGTTTTCAAAGCTAAACACAAATCAAAACCATGAAACTGATTCAAGACCATGTATTATCATATATTAGGACTAATGAAACATGAAACAACAACATTAACAACAAGAAACTAAGAAAAGACAGTTATGCACTTTTAACTGTGAAAATAAAGTTTTAGCTAACTACAAATTTAAAACAACAAACAACTGATTTTAATGGTTAGATTTACTTAATTAGAACTAGTAAACAATAAAACACTAAGATTAAAGCTACTAAATAACCAAGACAGTGAAATGCAAAAATGAACAAAAGGCTTACAAATGGGTATTCAACTGCAATCACAGAACCAATGATCAAGACCAATCCTAAAGGCTTACCACTAAGCCACTAACCCAAGGCCATCCATAATTCACCCTGCTCCAGTTGTACACCATTTCCAATGATTTTGATTTTTCACTAATTATTTGGTGTTTTTGGTATTTTTATGTTTTAACTTCTAAACTGGTTTTAAGTGTTTCTAAAAGCTTGAATAAGCTTTATAGGAGCTTATGTGTCTTATTTAGTCCAAGATAACACCTTATAACAACATTTGATTCACATGAGATTTTTGAAATTTGAAATTGCATAAACTGATATTAAAACTTAATACTTGAAATTGAAACTGAAAATAGTTCACAAATACTTTAAATAACATAAACAAAGTGCTAGGAAAACTTAAATTACACTGGAGATTTGAAAATAATAAAAACGACAATGAAAACTAAAATTACACTAGATGATGATATACATTGCATCTCTTCCTCTATATAATGACTTTTGGACTCTTGATGACCTATGATTGTTTCCCACCACTTCTGAGCCATTGGATTGGCCAAACTCATCACAACCATCCAAGTGTACTTTTGGCGCCAATTTCTTCTTGAGCATGTTTGAGTCAATTAAAGATTTTTGGTGTTAGTGGAGGTGGAGGGGACAAGGTATACAAGTTGGAAGACAGGTGGAGGGAGTGGATAGAGCAAATCAATGAAAACCACCATGGTTTCTGGTTTGGCGGGTAAACAAGGTAGGGGATGAACAGTAGCATGTATTTGACTTTGTTGACCCGTGGTTTTAATAATACAAGGGGGGTTCACAATGGGTAATGACAGGGGGTCAAGTGGTATATGGCAGGGTTCTTTTTGGTTTTGGATGGGGTTCTAAATACAAAAGGGGTCCAATTGATATTAATAAAGCATAAGGATCATTTTTGTAATTCTGCAAACTTGAGGAACTAAAACTGAACTTTTTCCAAATTATCAAAAGGACCAATCTTGACAAAATTTGATAGTACAAGGATAGCTTTTGCATAAAATTCCATTTTAAAATATCCAGGGACTATTTTTGCAATTTTTCAAAGCTCAGGGACCTTATCTGCCATTTGACCAAAGAATCATTCAAGGACAAATTTTAACAACTTAGAATATTTCAGGGACCTTGAATGATAAAATTCCACATTTTGATTTCCAGGGACTAGATTTGACAACTTTTAAAACTTGGGGGACTAAAACTGCCAATTTTGCAAACTTGAATCATTTTTCATCTGATTTTGATCTTTTGCATTTAAAACACATAAAACACTGATTTGTGATATTTTTATCATTTTGATGCATTTTTGAGTGTTTTCAGATGATTTTGCAGTTTAGATTGTACAAAAATGATGAGTATTTAGACACTCATCAATCCCCCACACGAAGATATTGCTAGTCCCTAGCAATGATTTGAACTTTAATGGATTTTAAAACTCTTTACCAAAAGCCATCACTTCTGGAGTAGCCAATTGTTTTGATTCAAGTAAGAACCTTGGTACAACGATAACCAAATGATTTTGAGCAAATCATAAGCTATAAACGGATTTGATTTGTCTTTACCAGAAGCCGTTTGCTCTGGACTAGCCAACTCTTAGATAAATTATCATAATTATCTTTGGTGAGTGAATACCAATTATGGATTTTCCATTGCCTTTACCACAAGCCATAAACTTGCGGGCTAGCCAACTCTTCACTTTTAGGATATGGTGAGTTGAATACCATACAATTTTGGGCAAATTGCAAGCCATAAACGGATTTGAGAAATCTTTACCAAGAGCCGTTTGCTCTTGGATTAGCCAATCCTTTTGTTTTTAGACATGGCGGACTGATTACCATATGATGAATAAGTGAAAAACACTTATTCCAAAAAAAATTTTGGCCAAAACGGAGGAATTGGGCGGATAATACATGATAAATTCGTGAGAATTCCCCCCCACACTTAGAAATGAATATTGCCCTCAATATTCAAAGTACCGGCGGTTATGCCGAAACAAAGAACGTAAAAGGGAAATACTACGGCCATTTTTTTTTTTTATTTTTTTTTTTGAAGATTGATATATACAACAGTGTGGGGCAACTCCCCACACTAGGGTGGTAGAACAGAGAAAGAAGACAGAAATATGGGTGAAAACCCATATGGTGGGTGCTAATGTTTTTGATTACCGAGTCACTAGCTTGACTCGATCCCCGCATTCATTAGTTCATGGGGAAAGTTTGTAGATCCGGGACAACCACAGGGGGAATGTCCTCTCCAAAATAATGCTTCATTCGATGACCATTCACTTTAAAATTAGGACCATCGGGTTGAGATAACTCAATGGTGCCATAAGGATAAACCTTAGCAATGGTGAATGGACCAGACCAACGGGACTTGAGCTTTCCCGAGAATATCTTCAATCTTGAATTGAAAAGAAGGACTCGATCACCAACGTTGAAAACGCGGTTCTTGATTTTTGAGTCATGAATCTTCTTTGTCTTTTGCTTATAGATCAAAGAGTTCTCGTAAGCTTGATCACGGAGTTCATTTAATTCATTCATTTGAACTTTTCTGTGATCACCAGCTGTCTGAATATCGAAATTTGCATGCTTTAAGGCCCAGTATGCCTTGTGCTCTAACTCAATCGGAAGATGACATGCCTTTCCGTACACAAGCTTGTATGGAGTACACCCGATGGGTGTTTTGTAAGCTGTACGGAAGGCCCAGAGTGCGTCATCTAGTTTATCCGACCAGGATGCACGGTTTTCGCCTACTGTCCTTTCAAGAATTCTTTTAATACCACGGTTGGAAACTTCCACCTGCCCACTTGTTTGGGGGTGGTATGCAGTAGAGAGACGGTGGGTAACACCATACTTTTGCATGACACGATCAAATTGGTCATTGCAAAAATGTGTACCACGATCACTGATTATCGCTCTCGGAGTTCCAAACCTGGCAAAAAGAGATTTTAAAAACTTCACAACAACTCGGGCATCATTGGTGGGTAAAGCTTTCGCTTCAACCCATTTTGACAAATAGTCAACGTACCACGAGTATGTACTTATTTCTGCGAGAAGATGGAAATGGCCCCATAAAGTCAATACCCCAGATGTCAAATATCTCACAAACTTGAATGGCATTTTGTGGCATTTCATTTCTTTGAGATATATTTCCGTGACGTTGACAAGCGTCACAGGCTTTGACAAATTCGTGGGCATCCTTATAGATTGTGGGCCAATAAAACCCGGAATCAAACACCTTTTGGGCGGTGTAGTTTGGACTATGATGGCCCCGGTGGGTCCAGCATGGCAAGCTGTGAGAATGTCAAGAGCTTCTTGTCCATAAACACACCGTCGGATGACTTGATCCGCACAGATTTTGAATAAGTAGGGGTCGTCCCAGAAATAATGTTTAACATCTTTGAAGAATTTGTTCTTCTGCTGGGTTGACATCCCTTTCACAATGAAGTTACCCGCATGGTAATTTGCGAAGTCAGCAAACCATGGGGTGGTAGAATTTCCACGAAAAGAAACCGCATTGAGTGTCTCGAGAGGAAATGTTTCATTTATTTCCTTTTTCTCGAAAACATCTTGGTGAGGGTTTTCTAATCTGACAGATGATCGCAGCTAGATTCTCAGCTCCTTTTTATCACGTATAATGATATCAAATTCTTGCAGGAGGAGAATCCAACGAAGCAATCTCGGCTTTGCATCTTGTTTTGCAAAGAGATATTTGAGAGCCGAGTGATCCTTATACACCACGCATTTGGTCAAGATTAAGTATGGCCGAAACTTCTCAAATGCATACACCACGGCTAATAGCTCTTTTTATGTGGTGGTGTAATGAGTTTGAGCTTCAGTCATAGTTTTACTTGCGTAGTGGATAGGCTGAAAATGCTTGTTTCTTCGTTGCCCTAAGACTGCACCGATAGCAAAATCACTTGCATCGCACATGAGCTCAAAGGGTAAATCCCAGTCGGGAGCAACGAGAATGGGTGCTTCAGTAAGCTTTTTCTTCAATGTTTCAAAAGCTACTATGCACTCGGGTGAGAAGATAAAAGGAGCATCCTTTTCAAGAAGATGAGTCATAGGCTGGGCGATTTTAGAAAAATCTTGTATGAATCTACGATAGAAACCGGCATGACCTAAAAAACTCCTAATACCTTTGACGGTAGTAGGATGAGGTAATTTAGCAATAACATCTACTTTTGCTCTATCTACCTCAATCCCGTTTTTGGAAATCTTATGGCCAAGGACTATGCCTTCTTTGACCATAAAGTGACTCTTCTCCCAATTTAGACAAAGATTGGTGTCTTTACACCGTTTAAGCATTTTTTCTAAATGGGAGAGACATGTTTGAAAAGAATCCCCAATGACCGAGAAGTCATCCATAAACACCTTCATTGTTTCCCCGATCATGTCGTGGAAAATGGCCATCATACATCGTTGGAACGCGCCAGGAGCATTACATAAGCCAAAAGGCATACGTTTGTAGGCAAAAGTTCCGTATGGGCAGGTGAATGTGGTTTTCTCTTGATCCTGTGGATCAATAGGGATCTGAAAATAACCCGAGAAACCATCAAGGAAGCAATAGTATTCATTCCCTGCTAATCTCTCAAGCATTTGGTCCATGAAGGGTAGAGGAAAATGGTCTTTACGAGTGGCGTCATTCAACTTACGATAGTCAATACACACACGCCATCCCGTAACCAGCCGAGTTGGAATTAACTCGTTATCTTCATTTGTGACAACAGTAATGCCACCCTTTTTCGGAACACAATGAATTGGGCTGACCCAAGGACTATCTGAGATCGGGTAAATCAATCCTGCATCAAGAAGTTTGATAACCTCTTGTTTGATAACATCATGGATTTTTGGATTCACTCGTCTCTGATGTTGAACTGCTGGTTTAAAGTCATCCTCCATCAAGATTTTATGGGTACAAAACTCCGGGTTGATACCTTTTATGTCGGAGAGTTTCCAAGCAATTGCTTGCTTGTGTGACTTCAAGACCTTTATGAGAGCAGCTTTTTCATTTTTACTCAAATCTTTAGCAATAATGACGGGTAATTTATCATCACCCTCAAGAAATGCATACTCGAGATGAGGTGGTAAGTCCTTAAGCTCAACCTCAGGAAATTCTTCAGTTTTCTCAACTGACTTGACTTCCTTGTTATGAAGCTTGACGGGAGGGAGAGGAGGAGAAGTGTCCTGATTTAACAACTTCTTTAGAAGAATATCTCCCTCCAGATTAATCTCATCTGGGATTGAATCACTAGGGTGAGGGGTTGATGATGGATCATCATTAAGCAGCTTCTCAATAAGAAGTATGTCCCCCTCAATGTCAATTGGAGCGTGATCAATTTCCCATGGAACAGAATCACTAGCCAAGTATGCTTCAATCTCATCTAAGATGAAGTCTCTTCCCTCAAAAGGAGTGATAGAAGGAGTAGAATTGGCTATGATAGGTTGAGAAGATGTGGTGGGATCCCCACTCACAGAATTATGAGAATAACCAAGAACTTATTGAGAGTACTCTTCAGAAGCAACATCAATGATATCTATTCGGTTAACCGACTCAGAATCATAATTTGCGGAGTACCTCGAGGTTTGATCAAGGTTAAAGGTGACAGCTTCATTACCAACACGTAATGTGATTTCCTGCTCAAATACATCTATGAGAGCACGGCCCGTTCTCAGGAATCCTCGACCAACAATGAGAGGAACCCGATGATCGGCATCAAAATCAACAACCACGAAGTCAGCTGGGAATTGGAACTTTCCTACTTTCACAAATACGTCCTCGGCAATGCCAAGAGGACGGGATATGGAACGATCTGCAAGCTCGAGAGTCATGCATGTAGGAGTAAGTTCCGGAAGAGAAAGTTTCTTCCATACTGAATATGGCATCAGGTTGATGCTTGCACCAAGATCTGCTAGGGCAAAGCATTCAACCATTCCTGGAAATACACAAGGTAAGAGAAATTTTCCAGGATCTCCAAGTTTCTCAGGAAGCTTCTTCAGGATAACTGCTGAGCAGTTCTCGTTAAGAGGAGTTTTTGCCATTTCAAACAGCTTTTCCTTATTGCTTAACATGTGTTTGAGAGTGGATGCAAACTTGGGCATCAGCATGATAGCATCCGCAAAGCTTATGTCAAAATGTAACTCTTGGAAAATTTGAAAAAATTTGTCCATTTGATGACTGGCTTTCTCGCGGAGCTTTTGCTCATTCAAACGTGATGGGTAAGGAATAGAAGATTTGGATTTCTGGTTTTCAACAGGAGCTACAGGAGGTTCAAAACAACTCCGGATTTGATTTGGGTTTCTGGACAACTTGAGGTTGGACTACCGAAGGTAGGACGTGTGCGGTACTTCGTGGGCTTGAATAATGCACCTTGTCCGTTGTATCCTTGGTAACTTGACTCATTTCTCCTAGTGGAGGAGGCATTGGAGTCGTAGGTCCATTGTGTGTCCTAGGTTCACTTTCTACTACCTTAGGGGGAGAAGAAGAAGAGGTAGTAGGAATAGAAGGTCCATCATATGAAACACCACTTCTGGTTGTGATCGCCTTTGCATCGCCCCTCGGGTTAGCGATCGTGTTGCTCGGAAGTTTTCCTAAGCCCGAGGGTTGATCATTTAAAGACTTCTTAAGATCAGCAATCTGACTGAACAACAACCTGTTCATTTCATCTTGGGATTTCATGAATTGCTTCAACAACTCATCAGATGATGGTCCAGTTGGAACAATGGCGGGAGGTGGATTAGGAAAATTCTGGCCTCTAATGTTAGGAATAGGGCCTTGGTTTTGAAAATTTCCTTGATTAGGATTCATATTCCCATGAAATTGATTCCCTTGATTGAAATTGTTTTGATTAAGGTTCCCTTGATGTTGGAAACCTTGATTTGGTGCAGGATAGAAATTACCTTGGTTTTGATAACCTTGGTTCATTCTAGGTTGGTTCTGATTCGGTTTTGCATGTTATGAATCTGGTTAAAACCGGGTGGTGCCTGATTAGTGTTAGCACGGTAGTGTGGTTCATTTTGAGGACGGTATTGATTACCTCCCTGATGTGAACTACCGGCTAGAGCATTGGCTTCAAAAGGACTACCATCGGTGGCAGTACAATTGTAGTAAGCATGAGGACCACCACAAGTAACACAACTCTCAACTTTCTTCACTTCACCATGTGTTGGTGTCTGAGTGAAGGTCACTTTCTTCTGGTTAGCAAGAACCAAAGCCTGAACAATATCTGTGAGTTTGTCAATCTTAGCATCGGTGCTAGATGTACTCACGGGAGATGAAGAAGAAGAAGGTCCAGCATGAGACTGATATGTCTTTGCTCGGAAAGGGCGGACCTGAGATTTGTTCTCAATGATTTGCAAGGCTTCTTTGGTAGTCTTGCTCAGGAAATTACCTCCCGCGGAGGCATTCAAAGAGTCTTGATTGGTCTGGTTGAGACCATTGTAGAAAGTATCCATTTGCATTAACTCGGTAAAACCATGATGCGGACACTTGCGAAGCAACTCTTTGTAACGATCCCATGCCTCCCCGAATGATTCATCAAATCTCTGAGAAAATTTCATTATCTCATTCTTAAGACTTGTGGTTCGGGATGGAGGATAGAATTCGTTAACGAACTTGGTGACTAGATCTTCCCATGCCTCAATGGAACGAGGGGGTTGTTTCTCAAGCCAATTCCGGGCTTGTCCCTCTAGAGAAAATGGGAACAGAAGAAGCTTGATAGCTTCATGTGGGACATTCTTGTACTTGATGGTAGATGCAATCTTGTTAAACCATCGAATGTGTGCATGAGGATCATCCCGCTCAAAACCATAGAATTGGCTTTGGGTTACTAGATTAAGCAACCCGGTTTTGAGCTCAAAAGTATCAGCCACGATGGCTGGGACAACAATAGCATCTCCGTAACCCTCGATGGGTGCTTGGAGAAGCTTGTTCATGGGTTTGTCTTCTGCCATTACGACAGGTGGTGGTGGTGGTGGTAGACGTTCCTCAGTCACGGCTGAAGGAGCTGAACGTCCTCTACGTCTACGAGGAATCTTTCCAAGTTCTGAAAGTGGACTTGTAGAACTGGAAGAACGAGTGCGCATGCACTAAGTATAAAAATCAATTTTCAAAACAAATGCGAGGCAAAACGACAAGTGAACTTAACCAATAATCACAAATGAAATGACTTCTTTGAAAAAGGTACACCAAATCACAAGGACACAAAGGCAAGTTTTAAATCTGATGTTCGGGAACTTATTATGGTCACACTCCCAGTTAGTAGGTGTACTGCCTTGATTTGCGTTGGTTGATTTTTATGTATAAATTAAGTACCACTGAAAAGACGTAGGTATAGATTTGTGCTGATGGGTTGAAAAACGTTTGGACAATATTTTTGGATCGTCTCGTTTATCCAAATCGTATCTCTTTAAGAATCACCTCAAAGAAAATACAAGATAGAAAACGTTCCGATTGTTTTGTTGTTTTATATTGTTTTTGGGTTTTTAACACTTTAGGAAAAGTGTTAATGAACTTTTTGATTTTCTTATAACTTTACAAAAAAAAACTTTTTACAAATGGTGGGATATGTGCAGGAATGAGTCTGAAAAAGGCTTAACACACGCTAAAGCCTCCCCGGCAGCGGCGCCAAAATTTTATCTGTGCTAAACCGTCAAGCTATCTCACACAAGCTAGCCACTTGTGAATGGCTAACCGTAAGAAGCTTAAAACTGCTTAAAACACAAATACAATGATGTCCTGGAGAATAGAATGAATTCCCGGGTCGTTAAGTCCCACGGAGACTCAATGGTGTGTAAACACTAATTCAGATGATAGAGTGATCACTAAGGATAGTGATCAGTAAAGGTTTTGGATTGATTATTACACTACTGATTGATTGGAAGGAGATTGGAAACAGAATTGGAAAACACAACAATCAGATAAAAGAAACGTAAAACGCACGTTTAAAAACTACGTATACGTACAAAATAAAAAGTGAGATCTAAAAAAATAAAAGACCTAAAAATATTAAAATGACATTTTTGAAATCCTAAAAATAAAAGAAAATTATTAGAAAAAGAAAATTATTTTTTTCAACTATTTAATTAATTATTATTAATTAAAAACTATTTTAACTATTTAAAAATGACCTAAAATAGAAGAAAATACAAAATAAGGCTAGAAAAATAAAATTATAATTGAGAAAACTCTAAAATATTATAAAACTAATTTTAAAACTAAAAATATATTTTTTACACTTTTTATCTAATTATTACTAATTAATTATTATTTAAAATACACTTAAATTCTAGAAAATATAAAATAAACCTGGAAAAATAAAATTTCAGCTTGGAAAAATCTAAAATATGATGAAACTAATTTTAAAACTGAAAAGATATTTTTTATGCTTTTTAATTATTTATTACTAATTATTTAAGACTTTTAACTATTTAAAATTCTAATAAATACTAAAAAGATTAGGAAAATTATGAAACTTTTTCTAAAAATAACTTAAGGTGACAGAAAACTAAGAAAAGTATAAAAACAAGATTTGCTTATTAATAAGATGAAAAGAAAAATCAAAAAGCTAAAACCTATTAAATAAACACTATCACTGTTTTTAAAAATGAAGTTTTTCTGGATTTTCTTTTTGAAAACTACTTAACTACTTAAAATATGAAACTTTTACAAAGACAAAAATTTTACAAATCACAAATAAGCAGTTTGTGGGCTTATGATCACAACAGATATGCTTATGAGCTTTTCTTGGTGAAATAAGCTCAAACAAGCTCACAAAATGAAACAAAAGCTAGAATAAGATAAAATAAGCTACAAGCTACTTATATGAAGCTAAAAGACACAAAGATTAACACTGAAAAGCTAGGAAAAAGCTAATAAGCACTTGAGTCTGAACTACTCAACCAAACAGGCCTGCAGCCATGTTTAAGGGCAAATTAAGCTAAGAAATTAAGCTCAAAAGCTCAAAACAAGCCTTGAGGTATCAAGATAAGCTGGTTGGCTTTCCAAAAAACTAAAGATCACTTACTATGGACAACTATAGAGCTTTTGGTGAGCTTATGAATATAGCACCAAACCACTGCTCAGCTTAAGGAGTCAGATCAACCGAGTGTTGGCCAAAATCAAAAGCTACTAGCAGCCCTATCTAACAAGCTAGAAATTGAAATATGAAGCTTGGGTTCTCAAGATGGCTAGGTTGGCTCTCCAAAGAACCCAGTATCACAAGCTTAGACCAACAATTAAGCTCTGTGTGAGCTTTTCAAAATTGGACCATTCACTGTGCACAGGGCATTTTTCAGAAAAGTGGTCCAAAAGAAGCTAGTTAAAAAGCACTTTATAAGCTGATTGAAAGAGAACTAGTATTTTTCTAATTTTGTTTAGCAACTAAACTTTGATAACCCAAAAGCTTTTAAGCTAAATCTTACTATTAAACACACAGTGAAATTTTCTTTTTATTCAAAAACGGCCAATTGCAAATTTTGACTTTTTAAGAAAAACTAAAAGTTTGACCAAGATGAATTTTGAATCACTACTACTCACTGATTAGGTTGTTTTAAGGTGTAATAAGACTTATTTGAGCAATGTTAACAACTTATGAGTACAAAATCATGATCTTGAATCATAAAAATCCAACAGTGAGTGACAGAGATGAGATTTTATGCAATTTTGACTTATGATGAACAAAGACTGATTTTTATTACTGAGATGAGTTATTAGGACCAAGTTAAACAAACTTCAAACAAGGACAATGACTAGAGAACTCTTAAACACAGTAAACCAAACACTACTTATTTAGACAGTTTTGGTGGTTTTCAAGGCTAAACACAAATCAAAACCATGAAACTGATTCAAGACCATGTATTATCATATATTAGGACTAATGAAACATGAAACAACAACATTAACAACAAGAAACTAAGAAAAGACAGTTATGCACTTTTAACTGTGAAAATAAAGTTTTAGCTAACTACAAATTTAAAACAACAAACAACTGATTTTAATGGTTAGATTTACTTAATTAGAACTAGTAAACAATAAAACACTAAGATTAAAGCTACTAAATAACCAAGACAGTGAAATGCAAAAATGAACAAAAGGCTTACAAATGGGTATTCAACTGCAATCATAGAACCAATGATCAAGACCAATCCTAAAGGCTTACCACTAAGCCACTAACCCAAGGCCATCCATAATTCACCCTGCTCCAGCTGTGTACACCATTTCCAATGATTTTTGATTTTTTCACTAATTATTTGGTATTTTTGGTATTTTTATGTTTTAACTTCTAAACTGGTTTTAAGTGTTTCTAAAAGCTTGAATAAGCTTTATAGGAGCTTATGTGTCTTATTTAGTCCAAGATAACACCTTATAACAACATTTGATTCACATGAGATTTTTGAAATTTGAAATTGCATAAACTGATATTAAAACTTAATACTTGAAATTGAAACTGAAAATAGTTCACAAATACTTTAAATAACATAAACAAAGTGCTAGGAAAACTTAAATTACACTGGAGATTTGAAAATAATAAAAACGACAATGAAAAACTAAAGATTACACTAGATGATGATATACATTGCATCTCTTCCTCTATATAATGACTTTTTGGACTCCTTGATGACCTCGATTTTTCCCACCACTTCTGAGCCATTGGATTGGCCAAACTCATCACAACCATCCAAGTGTACTTTTGGCGCCAATTTCTTCTTGAGCAGGTTTGAGTCAATTAAAGATTTTTGGTGTTAGTGGAGGTGGAGGGAACAAGGTATACAAGTTGGAAGACAGGTGGAGGGAGTGGATAGAGCAAATCAATGAAAACCACCATGGTTTCTGGTTTGGCGGGTAAACAAGGTAGGGGATGAACAGTAGCATGTATTTGACTTTGTTGACCCGTGGTTTTAATAATACAAGGGGGTTCACAATGGGTAATGACAGGGGGTCAAGTGGTATATGGAAGGGTTCTTTTTGGTTTTGGATGGGGTTCTAAATACAAAAGGGGTCCAATTGATATTAATAAAGCATAAGGATCATTTTTGTAATTCTGCAAACTTGAGGAACTAAAACTGAACTTTTTCCAAATTATCAAAAGGACCCATCTTGACAAACTTTGATAGTACAAGGATAACTTTTGCATAAAATTCCATTTTAAAATATCCAGGGACTATTTTTGCAATTTTTCAAAGCTCAGGGACCTTATCTGCCATTTGACCAAAGAATCATTCAAGGACCAATTTTAACAACTTAGAATATTTCAGGGACCTTGAATGATAAAATTCCACATTTTGATTTCCAGGGACTAGATTTGACAACTTTTAAAACTTGGGGGACTAAAACTGCCAATTTTCAAACTTGAATCATTTTTCATCTGATTTTGATCTTTTTGCATTTAAAACACATAAAACACTGATTTGTGATATTTTTATCATTTTGATGCATTTTTGAGTGTTTTCAGATGATTTTGCAGTTTAGATTGTACAAAAATGATGAGTATTTAGACACTCATCAATGGTCTGGATGAAACCATTATCAAAGTTCATTTAAATGTCAAAGAAGGCTAGATTTGAGCAGTTCAGATGATGTGACAACGGCGTTAATTCAGTATTATTTATTTGAGATTGAAGTGAAATATCACGGGCGAGTGTACTTAGTATCTGAAGGTATCGGGGATGGATGAAGATTCTTCGAGATCCTTATTCGAGCTTATTATCAAAAACGAAGACTTGGAAATCTAGTTATTGTTGGGTGTCTTTTACCTTTTTCTTTTACCACTTGGGGGAATTGGGCTCATACCACCACAAAATAACTGTCACTTTAAGGAGTTACGTTGTAGTGCTCAGTGTCACATTCAATTGTGGATTTTCAAGAGGTAATGTACGTCTTATACTTGATGGTTGGTTGGTTGAAGAGTATAGAGTACATAGAGAGTACTTAGAGATGCTAATGGAAATCGTCACCTCTCTTTGTTACATATGTGCAAGTTTAAGTCACGAGTTTGGGGTAGTTTACTTCAGGGTCAAATTCATCATACTGGGTTTTTCTCCATCAGCTGTTACTACAAAGATCCTACTGAATGATAATGGGGTTGATTACATGTTTTGCCAAGAGAGCTGAAAAGAGAGAGATTATGACGTATGAACACAACAGTTCATGCCTCGTACTCTAAAGAAAAGAAAAGTGTACGTTTCAGTGCGCTTTATCTTCAAAAGAAGAGAAATCTTCTTATGACGTATGAACACAACAGTTCATGCCTCGTACTCTAAAGAAAAGAAAAGTGTACGTTTCAGTGCGCTTTATCTTCCAAAGAAGAGAAATCTTCTTATGACGTATGAACACAACAATTCATGCCTCGTACTCTAAAGAAAAAAAAGGTGTACGTGTCAGTGCGCTTTATCTTCTGAAGAAGAGAAATCTTCTCATTTATGACCATTCTCATCAACATGCTTCATACTTTTTCCATGCACTTCAGTCATAAAGTGAACCGGGCTACCACTGATTGTTTTCTCATTCCACGTGCTCGATTATAATGAAGATGGCGACATCATGTGCTTATTTTGCGGGAGAGAAGTGTGAATAGAACATTCGGATGATTTTCACTTATTTAGTCAAGAATGGCATCTCCGTATGCAATTCTTGAGGGGGAGAAGAAGTGTGAATTTTTTGCATTGTTGATTGATATTTGAGAATATAAATGGTCATACGGCTCTAAACTCATGTAAGAACCGAGCTTCTTCTTATCGGGTCATCTTCACATGGAGTTTTTCTTTTCTAAGAGCCGTTGGTTGACATCTTCACTCGGATTAATGAGTTTATCAACAAAGTGCTTCCGGTTAATGCTTCACGTATACATCAACATGATAATTCCGAACAATCTCTCTGTTCTTGTTTGATGTGATTGGTAGTTTGGTGTTACCATCTTGTGTGTTCGTTGCGGCCTGATTGCTGATTTCCTTGATGAA
This sequence comes from Chrysanthemum makinoi, assembly GCA_910596185.1. Taxonomy (NCBI): domain Eukaryota; kingdom Viridiplantae; phylum Streptophyta; class Magnoliopsida; order Asterales; family Asteraceae; genus Chrysanthemum; species Chrysanthemum makinoi. The sequence goes on from OU343218.1 coordinate 234,547,880, forward strand.
CATCTTTCTGTTCTTGTTTCATTCGGAGGGATTTTAGTTAAGGGGATTTGCAAGATGTAAGTTAATTGGGATGCTTTTTGGTGTGAGTTGAAGATGTTAACATTGTATTCCCCATTCGGACAATCTTGAAGAAGGTCGAGTCTACATCAGTTCGTATTTTTCTGCTACATGATAGAAGACTAAAGACGAGTTGCATTTGATTATTTAAAGACTTCTTCTCAATTCAAGCATTCATCATAAAGATTGTCGGTTTAGGGGAGAGCACTAATTAGGGAAGAGTGTAAAGCCAAATTTAATCCCTAATTAGACTTGCTCACGTTATTCTTCAGCAAGTTGATTCTCACAGATACATCTGAGCTAATGATGTTCTTCTCAACAAATTTCAAGTATTTGGGCATTCAAGGAGTTGCTGATTCTGAAGTATCAAAACCAGAAAGGGGGAAGGAGTCAAGCATCTAAACGCGAGTAAACCTGATGTACTTAATACTTCTAAGAAATTGAAGATATCCCGGGAAGACAAATGTTATTACCGCAGAGAAACTCAAGGTTTGACTCATGGCGAGTAAACTTGATGAACTTAATTCTTCTAAGTGATTGAAGATATCCCGGGAAAACAAATGTCATGACCGCAGAGAAACTCAAGGTTTTACTCATCAAGGCGTTTAGTGTTAGTATTTCATCTAAGTAGGGGAAGTAATGTTAGAGAAAGTTTCTGAAGATAAAAGAGGTACACTAGTGTGCGGTGATTTCGATGGTATCGCAATGATCAGGGGAGAGAGAGTGTGTACATTGGGGGCGCTCAGTTGTTTCACTTGAGGGCTTAATCAGTGATTTTGAGATATAATCACTTATTCCGGAGTTGACATCCGCAGAGATTGTCTTCCGCAGAGATAATCAGTGACTTGGCTTGCTTCTTCAATGTTATCAGTTATTCCTTCCTTGGGTATTGGTATACTTCGGATACTTGAGCTTCATACACGATCATTAGGGAAGAAAAATGTGAACATGGGCAGGTGTTTTCATTCCCCTCATGATGTGTATTCGAGAGCTCTTGGGTATTGGTGTACTTCGGGTTCTTGAGCTTCATACACGTTCATCGGGGAAGAAAAATGTGAACATGGGAAGGTGTTCTTCATTCCCCTCATGAAGTGTATTCGGGAGAGTTCTTGAGCATTATACTAAGAGACTGACTGCATCAACTCAACTACTTGGTGGAATTGTTCTCTTGACACTTTTTGGAATGGATTGCTTCAGACTTCAGTGGAAAAGGAATTTGAGAAGATTATTTAAGTGTGGGATGAAATGTTGCTGTTCTTCTATTGGATGATATAACCTCGAACGAAGAATCACGGTGATTATTCTTAAAAGGAGCAGCGAGATTTATGATAATGGTGTGCTTCTCTGTGCACCTGGCTAAGGCAAGCTTGAAAAAGAGCTTCAAATCTGCTCAGCTAAAGGATTTTCGGTTTGGGGAAGCGCCAAAGTCTCATTTTCAGTTGGTTCAATTTCTTTCTTCGATTCAAGAGCCCTGGAAGCTTTGGTGGTGAATGTTTAAGAGTTGATGACTTCTATCTTCTACGACGTGCTGCTCGATATCCTTATCACGGTACTCGTATCATCATCTTCTTTAACTATATCATCTTCTCTATCTTTGTATATATTTATCAGAAAAACCAAATACAAAAATATAAAACCAGCAAAAAGAAAATAGAAAATTATAAAACCATCAAAAACCCATAAAAATCAAAAAAATTTCAAAAATTCCAAAAATATGTTTTCTCAAGACATGTCTTCTGGTATCGATAACATCTACGGTCTTAGAAATGTCATACAATAATGGCACGGGACTTTAGATGAAGTTCGAGCAGGAGGTGTAAATATTTCTTTCAAAACATGTCCAAAAACCATGGCTTACAGTTATTTCAGACTGTAACCCGCGCTTCAATTATGGCTTGCAGTTACTTCAGACTGTAACCCGTGCTTAAAACTATGGCTTGCTATTATTTCTGATAGCAACCCGCTCTTCAAAGAGGAAAGTGTTGCGCTAAACCATTCTTCAAATATTTCGTGCACTTATCCTAAAACATATTGAGGAAAGTATGTCGAAGGACTGCTGTTCCTACACAAATGTTTTTCCGTCTAAAATTCTTCAGAAAAATATTTGTTGTGTTTTCAAAAATGGTGGAAAATGAGTTGCTTAAAATCAATCAGATTCAGAGTTTTTATTTAATTTGCAAAAACTCAATCGATGACTTCAGCACTTTTAAAACTTTTCAAGAAAAAGAGTCACTGATTGAGGGGAAGAATATTTTTCAAATTTATATCATCTAACAGACTTTCTTAATTATCCTACGTGTTTATCTGAAAAAATATAATTGCCTATGTTGAAGGACTAGGTTTCTAGGATATGATTGTTAGGTTTAGATGATTAAAGTTTGATGAACACATAATTCCCATGCTTTATATTATCTGATTGACATGTTGAATTGACTTTTATTAGTCGATTGCTGTTTGGGTGATGTCGACCACCATATATATGTATGTGTGTTCACTAACGTATGCAGGTATATTGGTATAAAAGAATGTTCCCGATCCGGATCCCACAATTGAAGATGATTGGATGCCGAAAGGAAAGGGTAACAATATCTTGGGTTGACAAATGAAGAAACGGAGCTTAATTGGACTTCTATGGAGAGTTGACATAAATGCAACATAAGAGGTCTCACTGCATCAGCAGATGGTTTTCTTCTAAGTGATTGAAGAAACGGAGCTTAATTTGACCTCAGTTGGCATTCAAAATGCAACATAAGAAGAAGTCTCACTGCATCAGCAGATGGTTATTCTTCCAAACCCTACAACAACAACAACGGAAGCTTCTCAACCACTAACGTATCTTTGTGCAGGATACCATTTTTAAACAATTTTTGAAAAATTTGAATAAATTGTTTTGAAAATGGAAAATATCGTTTTGAAAATTTATTGAGCTAATTTTGAAAATCACCGGACTTCATGTTATCAAAACCTAAGTCACTCAATTATTGACTTCTGTCATGGATTGAGGGGGAGAGTGATTTAAAATATAATATTTTCAAACGATGTTTCTTCACAAAAGTTCCATCTTGTACGATAGTAAGTGGTGATCTAAAGATTTAATGTTATGTCATGGTATGATTTTTTTCTTTAGAATCAAGGTCTTTCAAAATGAAATTTTTTCTGTTCTTGTTTGATTGTGAAATTGTTTTGTTTTACTTAAAAGATCTCTTAAAAACTATCATACCTGACACTAACAATCTTTAATGTCTTAAAATGGTCCTTATCTGTCATTTTTCAAAGTTAAATCAAGTCACGTCTTTCCCCAAAATCTTTTAAATAATTTAAGTCAATTGGGATCACAAATCTCAAAAGGTTTGAAATTTTGATCGGGGTAGAGATCGTGAGTTAAATCTCTTATCTGTTTAAATGGAATTGGTTTTAGTCCTTTAAAAGCACTCCTGCCTCCATGTGCCAAACGATTTCATACACAATGCACATGTTGAGGAGGAGGATTTATCCAAAAACATGATGAGTATTTAAACCAGGCCACATATTCTCCCATGTTTTCTAAACCGTATTAAATCACTTGGGATCCAAAATCTCAAAGGGTTTGATATTTTTGATCGGGGAGAATTTGTGATTTAATAATGAAATTTGATAAAAGGTGATCGTTTTGATTTAATTGTGCAGCTGCTCTCTCATATGTGCTAAACGCTTTCGAATCTCGAAGCACATATTGAGGGGAGCAAATAAACTATCGAGGTACAAAGCTTTTAAAGTAATTTATAAAGTACCTTGATTGTGTTTTAAAATGGTTTCTTAATGGCTTGTGATTGTGGATGTGCTTCAAATTAACTCTTGCCTCTATGTGATAAAAATGATTTCAAAAATCCTATGCACATATTGAGGGGGAGAATTTTACCAAGAAAATCAAATGGCTTTTTCGTATGAAAATTGTGATCAAAGAAAATATTTCAAAGTCCTCTTGCCTCCATGTGCTAAACAATTTCTAATCATATGCACATGATGAGGGGGAGGTTTTCCAAATGATCAAAACTATTAAGGTACAAAATGCTTTGATCTCGTATCACAAGTACCTTGATTGTTTTTCCAAATGTTTTTTTAATTGGTTTTAAGGAAGAATGAACTGTACCAAAAGACCGACCAATTTACTTTATGCATGGAGTTATAAGGATGGTTTGGTTAGGTATTCGTTCCCACGATCCCGCCAGTGCCGGAGGGATCTACCCAGGGACAATCCACTAGATAGTGTAGAGTCCTTAGGAATATTGAAAAAAAGGAGAAAAATGAGAATTTGGGAAGAGTGCGGACTGAGACAGAGCTAGAACTGGAATAAACCCAACAAGGTTCTAGTTATGAAGTCTCGGTAAGCACTGAAGGGGTTGAAGAATGAAAAATAAATGAATATGAAAAAGGGTGAAAAGAAATAGCCCTCCAATAATTCAACCTTAGGGCAGAAACCGGGTTCAATACATATGCTACTGGTGTTTACTAAGGTAACACTGGTATTGAAGACAAGACGTCATGGATCCAGTAACGCACTGCACTAACCTTCCCAAGTTACTCAAGTTCCTCTTAAAAGGGCTTGTTTCATTCTCATAGGGAACCAACATAATCTATCGACTTTCTCTTAGAGATTGTTGATATTGAAGAAGGAGACCCTCTCCCTAGTCTCCGGCATAGGAACCAAATGTGCACTATTGAGTCTAGAGCCAAGAGATCATCCACAATATCTCATTAGGACACTATATTCTTGAAGACTCACTGTTTCACACAATGTGGAAAGTGAGAATATATCTTAAGAGTCCTACGCATTATCCTTGTGGTATTGCCAGAACATCCGAGTGATATGTAAAATATTCACGATGAAGATGGAAAGCCTTCTAGAGCCAACATCAAACAAGCTCTTGGTAGGTGGCATGTGAGATCTTTCATAAGATCAAACTTGTGACAATTGGATAGAAACGATGGGGCGATTCATTAGTGAATCAACCTTGGTCCAGGAAATGGATTGACGAATGCTTTTGGAAAAACCATTCGATGTGCAAACCTTCTTTTCTCTAGCACGTCGAATGTGTACTTATGTTTTCAAACTCAAAAAGTATCTCTGATTGAAAAAATACTTTTGGAAAAACCGTTCGATGTGCAAATCTTCTTTTCTCTAGCACGTCGAATGTGTACTCTTTTAAATACAAAAAGTATTTTGATTGAAAATTGATCTTTCTCATAAAACCTTCGTCGTATTGCAAAACTCTTTCTTCTAAGCAATACGCGATTGTTTTCAAATCATTTTCATCAATCAGTGAATCTCAATTCGCTGGTTCACTCATTCCGTGTTGTCTTCTTTGAGACGTTCCAGTTTGAGAACGACTAGAGCAGCTGCGAAACCCTGTCAAGGAGATTCTTAGGAATCCTACGATCACAGTACTTGTGCGATCAACGGGGAACTGTGGTCCGTGTACCTCAATTCAACGAAAGTGATCAAAGACACTTTCGTGTGTTTTATTGCTAACTGTTGTTTGCGGGTACATTTGGACGGTTGTAGCTGATCAGAATTGAGGAGTCAATCCAAAGCCGCATGCTCATAGCATCCACACTTAATTTGAAGAAATCATGACTGGTGCATATCTACATAGCTGGCTCAGATATTTCTATACTATGTTCGTCTTGCTGCTGCAAATATCTTGAACCAGTAAAAGCTTCCGCTACTCTGATGGAAAGATGTCACGATTCAAAAGTGTGAGCATGTCGGTCCGAAAGTCACAACTTCACATGATGGCAACACAACAAAAGGGTGATCCAGAGAGATTTGCTGTGGCTGATGATCTCAATGAAAGCTCGAATATCATCAAAGATGTGGATCAGTTAAAGGCCTCCACTAAAAGTACAAAATATGCGGACTATGAAGTGTCACTGCTTAAGCACAAAGATTGCGGAAGTGAAGAATTCAAGTCTACGAGCTCAAGAACGAAGTCAAAGATAGAATGCTAGGAAGCAAAATGTATTTCATGGGGTGACCTCCCTTAGGGGGAGATTGTTAGGAATTGGAGATTCCATGTTAAAGAGTCGGTCACCCCAATAATGGTCTAGCATATGTTAGCTCGTAGATTTGTCATTGTTTACGTTATTTATCTGTTTATTAGTTAGTTATTAGTTTAGTTTAGCGTAGTGTAACACCGTGGAGGAAGGACGGGTCTTTACCCACTGTATACCTGATCCACAGGCCGATAGGAGGTCGTGTATTTTTTAAGTATAAATACCCCTTCCATCCATGGAAGGGGTGTGGCTTGGCAATCTAACCTTTCATTTTTATTAAACCAACTCTCTACCAAGAACACCAACTCTCTACTTTCTCTCTCTAAAATGGCTATCATGTATTTTGATCATCCAAGACCACCCGAATTATCAAACACAATAATATTTGGATCCTAACACAAAGGGTCAGACAAAATCCCGAAGAAATTCTGAAGGATATTCTCAGCTGCATTGATGCCGAAGAACGTATCGTAGTGAATGACCTATATCCGGAACAGACGGTGGTCATCGGAAAGCAAATCCCTGCCACCTTTAAGGCAGAATTGGAAAAGTTACTAAGGGCAAATACTGGCAGATTTCTTAGCAGAAACACCCTCCGAGCCGAAGCAGGACAAAAAAGTTACCGACAAGAAGCTTGCAAAAACAATCAAAGGGTGGAAGCTCTACATCGATGGGGCTTCTAGCTCTGACGGATCAGGTGCAGGGTTGATGTTGGTTAGCCCTGAAGATAAAGAGTATACTTATGCACTCCGCTTCGAATTTGATGCTACTAATAATGAAGCAGAGTATGAAGCATTGCTAGCAGGCCTCCGACTGGCTAAAGTCATGGAGGTAGAAGACTTGGCTATTTTCATTGACTCACAACTGGTGGCCAACCAGATTAAGGGCTCCTAAGAAAGCAAGACAGCCTGTCATTAAGCAGTACCTAGACAAAGCCAAGGAGATGCTCGAAGGATTCACTTCCTACGACATAGAGCATGTTCGAAGAAACCAAAACAAAAAGGAAGATGCACTTAGCAAACTGGCATCAATGGCATTCTCTCATCTAACTAAGGAGGTTCTGGTCGAAGTATTGGCGGAAAGGTCCATCGTTCGAAAGGAGGTATCTAACGTAATACTGGAAGAAGAGTCAATCTGGATAACTCCGATCAGAGAATACTTAATAAGTGGCATCCTGCCAGAGGATCAAAAGCTAGCACCAAAAGGTCTGCATCAAAGCACCACAGTACAGAATCATGGAGAATTATCTATACCGAAGGTCCTTCTTGTCTCTATGGCTCCGTTGTGTAGGACCTATGCAAGCTTCAAACATAATTCAGGAGGTGCACGAAGGGTCTTGCGGGCTACATGCAGGACCTCGCTCCGTTGTCTCTAAGATAATGAGGATATGGTACTATTGGCCTTCGATGCACATGGACGCAGTGGAAATTATCCAAAAGTGTGAAGCCTGTCAAATCCATTCAAGAGTACCAAGGATACCGAAACAATATATGACATCCGCGTGGCCTTTCAGCCAATGGGGGGATAGATATCGTGGGCCCTCTATCGGTAGCTCCAGGAGGGGTAATTTTTTTGGTCGTAGCCATCGATTACTTCACGAAATAGGTCGAAGCCAAGCCCTTAGCATCAATCACAGGGAAGCATATGGAAAAGTTTGTGTGGGAACACATCATATGCCGGTTCGGAGTACCTCACATCATCATATTAGATAATGGGAAGCAGTTTGCCGAAGGAGTATTTCCCGTGTTTTGCAGAGGTCTGAACATAAAGCAGTCCTTCACCTTCGTTTACCATCCTCAGGGTAACGGGCAGGTGGAAGTCACAAACAGGGAAATCATCCAAGGCATAGAACGAAGGCTCAGTTACAACCATCATGGTTGGGTGGATGAGCTGCCCCAAGTACTCTGGGCATACAGAACACACACAAAGTCAAGTCATTGGGAGACACCTTTTAGCTTGACATATGGCACCGAAGCTGTCATTCCCTCTGAGGTAAGTGTCGAAACGGAACGTGTCATGAACTTCGAAGCAACAGACAACGAAGAAAGACTCCGTAGCAATCTGGACTTACTTGAAGAAAGAAGGGAAATAGCCTCGATAAGGGAGGCTATCCACAAACAAAAGATTGAAAAGTACTACAATAGCAGCGTTCGACCTTCGACATTCAAGCCAGGCGAATACGTCCTCCGACTCAACATTGCAAGTAAAGCTAAGTATCAGGGTAAACTAGGGCCTACATGGGAAGGGCTGTACGTCGTAACGGAAGCATATGGCAACGGAGCTTACAAGATGGAAACCCTTGATGGAGACGCTATTGATAGGACTTGGAATGTAACTACCCTTCGTAAGTTTTACATATGAAACTTACAATGTCTAAGGATATTTTTTAAATTTGCTTTCAATCAATGGATTTGCATTCTTCTCACTTGGTGAAAGAAGCATTAATGGTAGGCGTCTAGTGTTCATTTCTCAAAATGATGTAATCCTCCCTACCCACTTAATGATATAACACATTTTCCTCAAATCTCTTGTTTTGTTCTAATACAACAAAGATTTTTCAGCCAAGTCATTTTATAAGTTTCAATGTCGAAGGGATGTAAAAAGACTAACAATACGTCTTGCTCATATGCTTAACATCCATCTCAACTTCACATTAACTTTCCTATGTGGTCTTAAGGTATTCCAAGCCTTTTTCTACCCAAAGGATTAAGATGGAGTGGGTCGCGACCCTCTGTCAGCAATTAAATTATACGATTGCTATATTCTTAGTGCAAAATTTACACACAATGAGGCTATGCATCTACCATACGCCTTAGGTTGTAAAACGTTACGTGCAAATGAAACGTAAGAGAAAAATCAAAGTTAAGCAAAATACAGGCCGTAGTGGCCATCAGTAGATATTCATTACAGACTAGTCTAACTAGTCTAAAGGCGGAAGCCTTTACGATCATGAAGCAAATATTGTCTTAGGCCGTAGCCTTCACCACATTGAGAAAATAAATTGTTTCATCAGGCATCATGCCTGGAAAGGAACACAAAGACAAATTTTTTAACAGGGTACACACCACCCTGGAAGATCAAATAACTACCACATGGTAGCCTTCACCATACCTTCAAATGAGTTGGATCGGCAGAACCTGGGGATGGAACTTTTGCAGATGGTGCCTTCTTGGAGGGGGAAGCAGGTTGAACCTTCCTTAGCTTCTTTGATAATAGATCCTCAATGGAGGCCGTTGGGTCCTTCGTAGCTTCAGCAAGGAAAGGGAACTCCGCAGTAGATAAGGCATTGCCTGCTTCATCGTATTCCTTCTCGTGGGTTGCCCTGTAGTATGGAATACCTGCAAGTTCCACCGGTTTACCTGTCTTTGCCACCTCCTCAAAAGTAGTACACTTGCCATGAAAAATGGCTGCATTCACCAATTTCCCAATCATTATGTCCACATCATCGCTATGATACAACTCCATAGCAATGTAAGGGATGACTTTGGTCACCAGATCAACCCTATCCTTCTTGAGCATCTTGAGACGAAGATCCAAACCATCTACCTGTTCCCTGAGCTTAATCTCTTGGTCAATGAGCCTTTCTCTCTCCTCTTCGAGGCCTCCACACTTGGTAGTCAGAACGGAAATTTTCTCCTTGTAGCCAATGACTTTAGTGCCTTCGAGAGATACCCTGCTACACTCAGCACGACTTTCGGCTAACTGACCTTCGAGCCTCTGCACATCTGCTCGGAGATCTTGGACCAGGGGATTCTTGTTGAAATCTTCCATAGCATCCTCACACTTTGTTTGCAGGTCTGCATACTGCTTGTATCTGGCCTTCCCCACGTCAAGCATGACGTCCATCTCTTCCCTAGCTTTGGTGACAGCACAAAGAAGCTCCCTCGTCCGAGTATTGAGCTGGTTATCCAATATGCATTGCCTCACATAGCTCTTGTCGTACAGGTCGCATAGCCTCTCCAAGGACATATTGTCCATCACCCCCTTCCAGCTAGGTGGGGTCACACACTCTACGAGCAAGTGACAAGCTAGGGGGGACGGAAGCTCCTTCGTATCAGGAAGACTTGCAAAAGAAATAAACTTATTAGTCTAACACAGTATGCAGAAAATTTTTTGTAACAGGAAAGAAGATTTACCATGAATGTCATCAGTGCTAGGCCCTTCGATGGCTGGAAACACAACAGCCTTGACTTGGGCACTCTTTTGCCGGGTTGTTCGAGATGGAGGAGTGGGCAAGATGAGTTTCCTCTTCGAGGCAGACTTCGCAGCTTTTGTACTCGTACCTTTCCTGCTTCGGACCCTATCTGCTATACCAGAGGACCCTACGATCGCCATCTGGTCATCCGAAGCAGGGTCATCTGAGTCTACAACGTTCTCCACTAACTGATCTTCAACCTCCATAGGCTCTTTTTCTTTTATAGGAGGGGCAAATGACACATGCTCGATTTGTTGAGCATCCACATCGTTATTGTTCACTGATACTGAAGGAGAACCGACACCATATCTGACTTCCTTGGCTTCCTTTGGAATGAAGCTCACTTCCTTGGCACCACCAGCAACAACGAAATTACGGAAAGACATTTCTTCAAAAAGAAAGGAGAAAGATAAATATCATAAAGATAAGTTCCTATATCTTATTTTAATTGGAAATTTACATACTTTCTCCACAACAAATAATTTCAGGGTGGAACGGAGACCCCTCCCAACTTTTAGCAAGGCCAGCCATAAACAATATTGGCTATGGAAAGGTCTGGCACTCAGCTAGATGGCGAGCTAGGCGTTGGTACAGAGGGTCCCTCCTCACAGTATAGGGCAAGGGATCGTTAAATCTGTTCTCATCAAATTAAAACTATGGGTTTAACAACGCAGGGTATTGTGGAGGTACATGTGTATCTTGAATGTAAAAGAACTTCCCTTTCCAGTTCCTGATGTTTGTAAAAGGCTTCTCAATCAGAATGGGCACATCACGTTCACCCCTTTTGGCCAAAGTCAGTCAGTCTCCTCCAGGGTAAAGATTTACAAACCCTCTAAGCACAGTCAAAGATGGTTCAAACCCATAAGCTTTACACATGACAATGTACGTTGTGAGCTTGGCTAGGCCAAACGGGTTAAACCTAGATATGTGTACTTCATAATATTGAAGGAGTTCTAAAATTAGGGGATGCAAAGGTATCCTTAAGTTGGAGGTGGTGAATGCATGTGTGTACAGGCCTACATAATTTTTTCGAGCATCATAAATACCTTGGCGTTTGCTGGGTAACATGATCTTAAACTGTTTGGGAATGGGATAATCAGTAAGGAAAGCTTTGAGCTCTTCCTTGGTCAAGGTACAACCTTGTTGCCTGATTACGAATTTAGAATTGGCAACCATGGTACTTTTATTCAACAAAAAAGTAATGAACACGTAGCAGTACGAAGGAATACCTTACCTTTTTTGGTCGAAAGCTTGCTCAGAAGACAGAGCTGTAGGTGTAATTTTTTAGGTGAGGGATAAAAGTGATTTAGGGTTTTACTATTTAGAATTTATATACCCTATCGCATCTTTCATCCTAGCCCTACACGTGTCTTTTGGGGTTACCTAATTTCCGGATTTCAAACTCTTTTTAAACTTTGAAAAGACGTTTGGATTTACCGAGATAAAGGGTAGTTTGGAGAAGTACCGTGCATTTAATGCACACTCAATATGTATCCAACTTTTCGAATTCGTTCAGTTTTATGACGGAGGAGAGGTTTCGAATATATTTTGAGTCGTAAGCAATATATCCTCATTCGTACATATCACTTTCGACTGGGGGGCTTGATGACGTACCCTCCGATCAGGTCAAAGGAATCCCCTTCGACCTCAGCTAAATTTGCATTACGAAGGACCAAGTCTATCTTCCTAAGTCATCGGTGGCATAAAACCATTCATCATTGACATGGTTACCATCTGGGAATTCGCCAACCGAAGGCCTACGCCCTTCGGGGTCTTACCTTGAAGACACTAAGATAAAGGAGAACATTGACTTGGTCTTCCCCCACGTTCCCACTATCTCCTTAGCTTTCCCGCCAAGACAAAGAGAGTGGAGATGAAGCCCTAGCGGTTACCACAAATCATTGGACGCCCCCATGATCTCCGAAACGTGCGCAAACACTCTCCAAGCTTATTTCTCTATCTATAAATAGGTTGGACGTGACATTTCAATGGTATGTTCTCTCAACGATATTTCACATACTCTACATTACTTACAACACATATCACATACTTACTCTCACTGAAGGTGGTTCGCGAGGTCCAACCCTGCGTAATCACTTAACGAAGTGTCTACTATTTCTTATTACAGATTGGCTACAAGTTTGGCGCAAGCATAACATCCCTCATACCCTTCGATCTCCATCGAAGGCCTGGTCGTACGAATTATTGTACAATCAATTAACAAATGCAATATTCTTTTTTTTCTCTCAAATGGTTATATGACATTTATGACTGAATCAACAATTTACAAGAATTCAACGGCTAAATGGACATATACATAAAGCCATATCACAACAAACATTCAGTCTAAACAAATGCATCATATGCATAAACAAATGCAACATATGCATATGCATAAATAAGTTACAAGAAACGCCTAAATTCACATCACAACAAACATTCAGTCTAAACAAATGCAGCATATGCATAAACAAATGCAGCATATGCATAACATGTACAACAGTTTCTTGATTACAAAAACCCAGATTCCATTATACGCACATGAAATACATCATACAACTCATTTCTTGATTACAAAAACATCACAGTCCAAATAAACACTACTTCATTACCAATACAAACCAAGCGAAAACAATAAATATTATGACAAATGACTTCCAAAAAGAAGTTTTTTTTTCAAATTATTCTTGAGTTCTTTGGATTTCAGCTTGAAGAAGAACAAGCTTTTGTTGGATGCTTATTGAATTTTGTAGTTCTTGTCTTTGCGATGGATTAAGAAGTGTATACATCTCAAACAAATGATCTTTGTACCTATCATTATCCAACTTTGGATCAAACCAATCCCAAAACTTGCATTTCTTGATTTCAGTTTTGTATCTGTTAGGACAACCAAGAAATCGTCTACAATGGTTTTCTTTCGTCCAAGAGGTGAGGCTCATAAGTGGAAGATGGCATTTACATTCAGTTTCAACAAGTTCATTTGGGTTCAAATAGTTTGAAGAAGACTAGACGGGTACCCGCGCTATGCGGCGATGGGTACCCGTGTAACCAATTAACCCACAATAGCATTCAATTGAAGCACCAAAATCATCTTTATACATTATAGTAGTACATGCGCAATGCATTGTAACCAAAAAGGTAGAAAGGAAAAATGATGGTGTTTTGGTACACGACAATAGTGACAGGGACGGAGCCAGGAACAAATATGACCAGGTGCACAATTTTTTTTAACCGTAATATAATAGAGTTTAAGATGCTAACTAAATAAGACTAAAAACACATTTTAATGCACTGAGATCATTTAAGATGCATTTGAGAAAAATCAATGTTTTTTCTTAAAATTAACACTAGATCGAAAAAATCCATAGGTGTCCCGGGCACCCACGGGACCCCCCCCCTCGGGCCCCGTCCCTGAATAGTAATGACACGTCGTAGTTGGTGATAATGTGAAAACAAAAGCAATGTCAATTTTTGATATTGCAAAAATATCGTGGTTGACTTCACCATCTCAAGCTTACATCTCTTCTTTCCACACTTTAAAAATTATACACAATTACTCCCTAAAAGGAATATTTTCATAGTTTTTTTTATACTAAAACAAATAACTTATAATTCAATGTGAATTTAAAATTATGTAACCAAAAGTTAATAATGGTTATTTACTTAATTGCATTTTAAATGTATTCAGATACAATCATTTATATTATTAATTACATAATTTAATTTCATATTTAAGAACATGTCGGTTACTCTTTCCCTAATAGGCAAGTGTTGAGGCTGAATTTTTAAGCCTTTCTATTTATAAAAAGGCCTAAATGCTTTATATATTAGTATAGATAAAGACATGTTTGATAGGGTTTGTATATGGGGACGAAGAGGATGACAACAATGATGCCTAACCAAAATTAGGGATTGACAACAATGATGCCTAACCAAAATTAGGGATTCTTTTTAGGTTCCTACAAAATTTGATAGTAACCAGAAAGACATAAGCATACATGTTTCATTTTGTTACATAATAACATCATATTCAAACTAAACTGATACTATTAAACTACATAATCATTCCATTTTTATAGTTGTCATATGTTTTCCAAATAAAATTCAAAAATCATCAATTGTTTCTGTATACATCACACCAAAATAGAACGAAAAACATGGTTTTGGTATATTTTTGGTTCCAGTTCAGCAATTACAACCTAGCCTGAATAAGGATGGCTATTAGTGTGAATGTTCCTATTACAACACTAGTACAATCACCTTTAAACAGCAGGGTATTTCAAACATGCAATTTTTCAACACTAAAATACATATGCATAAAGACTGGAATTGAAGGAACAATATCACAATTAACAAACATGAAGGCAAACATTTTATTCAACACGCAAGAGTTCTCAACCACATACATTTCATACAGACTCAAACGAAACTACTAGACAAGCAAACGAAACAGGTCAAACAGAACAACTCGACAAGCAAACGAAACACACAACATAGACCATAACAAACATCGCAGTTCATTGACTTTTCCCTTTGCTAGAACATTGTTAGATATAAGTTTTCACATACACATCAAACCATAACCCAAAGTGGCGTATAAATGGAATTCTAGAGAGAGAAAGTTAGAGGTTTAGGGAACTTAGTAAGAGAAAGTGAAAGATATTATTATGAGCTCCAACTCTCTACCTTGGAAGGTAGAGAGTATTTATAGTCTTACAATAAAACGCCACACGACGGGCTGTGGATCAGGCATACAGTGGGTAAAGACCCGTCCGTCCTCCACGGTGTTACTAAACTAAAAACTACTTAACACAAAAGTACTATGACTACGAGCTTTCTAACGATTACATATACTTGAGGTGACCGACTCTTTAATACCTGGAATTTCTAATTCCTAACAATCTCCCTAAGGAGGTCACCTCAACATATACTAAAATGACATTGAATACAATCAGATATTACATTAACAATTGATCTTGCATTCTTGATGTAGTACTTTGCTCAAGGCTTCGTAGTCATTGATTCCACTCATTGCATGTTTGGTTAATCAAGTGGAGGTCTTTACTTGATCCACGTGATAATAATGTTGAGCCGACTTTTGAGATCATCAACAAATAGAAAATCTCTGATACATCCATTGTGGTGTTGGTATTATGTGATGTTGTGACATTCGGACCGACATGCTCACATTCGGGATCATGATATCTTCTCACCGAGTAGCGAAGCTTTAGTTGATTCATGATATTGGCGGCGTAGCGAAGCATGGAGTGATAATATCAGAGTCATTGATGCACTAATCATGATTTCTTTTGAGATGAATGTGTTAGGTGAGCATGCGGCTATGGATTGACCGCTTCATTCCGATCAAAGCGTCGGTACACGCATACAACGTTAGCAATAAATCGTACAAAAGTGTCTTTGATCACTTTTGTTGAATTGAGGTACACGGCCCACGGTTCCCCGTGATCGACATGTACTACCTGCGTGATCGGTATAATTCGAAGAATTTCCTTGACAGGTTTCGTACTGCTCTAGTTGTTCTCAAACCGGAACGTCTCAAAGAAGACAACACGGAGTGAGTGAACCCGGTAATTTACGTCCATGATTGATGAAAAGATAATTGAAAAACAATCGTGTATTGCTCAATAGAAATTGTTTTTGCAATATAACGAAGGTTTTAATGAAAATCAATTATCAATCATAAAACACCTTTTGATTTGAAAAATTAGTACACGGTCGGCGTGCTAATGAAAAGAGTTTTAAAGCACAAAGACCGGTTTTTCAAAGGTATCCGTCAATCCATAACTCGAACCGGATTGATTCAAAAGATTGAATCGCCCATTGTTTCTGTTCAGTTGTCACATGGTTGATCTGTATAATAGATCTCACATGCCACCTACCGGGAGCTTGTTAGATGTTGGCTCCAGAAGGCTTTCCATCTTCATTGTGAGTATGTTTGCATATCACTCAGATGTTACGCAATACCACAAGGATAAATGCGTAGGACTCAAGATATAATCTCTCTTTCCACATTGTGTGAAAGAGAGTCTTCATTGAAAGTGTCCTAATGAGATTTATTGATGATCTCGTGGCTCTAGACTCAATTTGTGCATATTTGGATCCTATATCGGAGACTAGGGAGAGGGTCTCCTTCTTCAATATCAACAATCTCTAAGAGAGTCGATAGATAATGTAGGTTCCCGTGAGAATGAAACAAGTCCTTTTAAGAGGAACTTGAGTGGTTTGGAAAGTTGAAGTGCGTCGTCCTTTGGGTCCATGACGTCTTGTCTTCAATACCGATGTTACCATCAAGTTAGCATATGAATTGAACCGGTTTCGCCTAAGGTTGAATAATTTGGAGAGCTATTTGTTTTCACCCTTTTCTCATTCAATTCTTTTTAATTCTTCAACCCTTGATGCTTACAGAGACTTCATAGCTAGAACCTTGTTGGGTTTATTCCGATTACTAGCTCGTCTCAGTCCGCACTCTTCCCATATCTCATTTTTCTCCTTTTATCATCATACCTAAGAACTCTACACTAACTAGTGGATAGTCCCGGTAGATCCCTCCTTCGGCGGATCATGGGAATATATACCTAACCTTATCGTCCTTATATCACCATACATAATGTAAAGTTGGTCGGTCTTTTTGGTATTGTTCATCCGCCATAGGAACCAATTGAAAACCATTTGAAAATCAATCCAGATACTTATGATATTTTATCAAAGCATTTTGTACCTGAATTGTTTTGATATTTTTAGAAGAAGAACTCCCCTCAACATGTGAATCAAGTATTTGAAATAGTTTTCCACACGGAGGCAAGAGAAAGAATTAACTTCTTTGATTACCATTTTCTAAAAATATCAACATCACTTCCCTAATCGAATCAAGTAGATAAAGCATTTTGGGAAGGATGAGGTTTTCATGATTTTGCTCCCCTCAATATGTGCCTCGAGATTTGAAAAGAGTTTTGCACATACTAGAGGAACTCGCATTGAGATAAGTGATCACGTTTCAAATCATTGTGGTTTAAGATAGATGCTCCCCTCAACATGTGCATGGAAAATTTGAAATCGTTTGTCACTTACGGGGAGGCAAACATGCTAATCATTTAAGAAACCATTTATCGAATTATCAGTTTAAATCCTATTTAAATCACAACTTCTCCCCGGATCACAATTATTAAATCATTTGAGATTTGTGATCTCTTATAGATTTAAATTGATTTTGAAAGCTTTTAAGGAGAATTGTGACTTGATTATGAAAGCGTTTTAAGCGATAAGGATCGATTTTGAGATTTTAATCTCCATTGGTTAAACATGCATGATTATCTTTTGAAAACAATTGAATGCCAAATAACTTTTAATTTAATTGAAATCATTCTCCCCCTCAATCAATGACATAGGTTGTTGATTGAGAGATAGATTTTTTTTGACAAATAAGTCCAGATGATTATCAAAAATAGAGTCCGAGTTATTTTTCAAAGCATTTAGTTTTCAAATGATAAATGTTTATAGAATCGAGCATGGAATTTGAAAACATGATAAAACATGGCTCGTTTCTTTCTTTTAAAACCGGGTTATTGCGAAAATGACAATAAACCATTGTTTCTCTCCAAAAATAATTTTTGAATTTTTAAGAATTGAACAACATCTAAAGACCCGTGTCATTCTTTGAATGACATCACAAAGACCATAGATATTATCGAACCGAGAAAAACATGACCAATTAACAATTTTTGAAGATTTTTCAAATTTTTGATTTTTATGGATTTTGAAATTTTATAATTTTCTATTTGATTTTGAGGTTTTATAATTTTGTATTTTGTTTTTCGAATAAGATATATTACAAGAGATAGATGAAGATAGACCTTTACTCCTCGTCTTCCTCGAAGAAGCGTTTGAGTGTTACGGTTGAAGGCTTTTCAAACCAAGTCGTGGAAGAATAAACTCAAAACGTTCTCTTGGAAGAGCTTTGGTGAAGATGTCGCTAATT
Organism: Chrysanthemum makinoi; assembly: GCA_910596185.1. NCBI lineage: Eukaryota > Viridiplantae > Streptophyta > Magnoliopsida > Asterales > Asteraceae > Chrysanthemum > Chrysanthemum makinoi. The sequence goes on from OU343218.1 coordinate 234,566,161, forward strand.
GATATTCAGACCTCACAAAATAGAGTTCCACCACACCTTTTTCTACTTGTTCCCAGATGAAATGATGTCGAATGTCGATATGCTTTGCTCTTGAGTGTTGAACGTTGTTGCATGAGAGAGCAATAGCACTTTTATTATCATAGTACAGAGGGATTTTGTTGAATTCAAAGCCATAGTCGGATAATTGAGATCTCATCCATAAGATTTGAGCACAACAAGATGACATGGCTATGTATTCTACCTCTGTAGAGGAAATAGAAGTACTCATTTGCTTCTTTGAAGACCAACTCACAAGCTTATCACCCAAAATCGAGCACCTCCGGATGTACTTCGACGAGTATCTTGACAACCTGCATGATCGATCTCATAGGCCGTTAGTGACATACCGGTGTCCTTAGGGTACCAAAGACCCATATTGATGGTTCCTTGGAGATACCGAAAGACCCGTTTAACCGCTTCAAGGTGCTTTTAGTAGGCTTAGCACGGTATCTAGCACACATGCAAACAGCGAACAAGATGTCCGGTCTACTAGCGGAGGTACATCGGGGATCCAATCATACTACGATATTTCGTTTGGTCAATCATGATCCCCGAGTGGTCCTCATCTAGTTTGGTTCGATCAATCATGGGGTGTCAACAGGGTCACTTGAATCAAATCCAAATTTCTTTAAAATCTCATTTGCATATTTAGATTGATTTATGAAAATGCCTCCGGGACTTTGAGAAATTTGTAATCCCAAGAAAAATGACATTTGTCCCATCATTGACATTTGAAACTTTGAACTCATTTCATTTGAAAACGATCACATTCCATTGGGTCTATCGAGGCAAAAATAATATCATCAACATAAATTTGAACATGAGTTAAATGTTTGCACGACTTCGGTGAACAATGTAGGATCAATCGCTGCTCCTTGTCAATCCGGTTGATAGAAAAAACTTTGACAGTGTATCATACCATGCCCTTGGAGCTTGCTTTAAACCGTAAAGAGCCTTCTTCAAACGATAAACGTGAGTAGGATGCTCTTGATTCACAAATCCTTCAGGGTTGGCGACGTAGAGCGACTTCTTTAAGATCTCCGTTCGAAATGCCGTTTCACATCCATCGATAGACTACCATGTTCTTACTAGCGGCATTAGCGAAAAGATTCTATTGCCTCGATTCGAGCAAGCGAAGCAAAAGATTCTTCACAGTCAATACCCTCCTCTTGACGGTATCCTTTAGCAACTAATCGAGCCTTGTTCTTCAACACATCACCATGCTCATCAAGTTTCACTTTGAAGATCCATTTTAGAGCTATAATCATAGCACAATCTGAGGCGGTACTAACTCCCATACAACAAGTCGATCAAACTCATGAATTTCATCTTGCATGGCATTGAACCACCTATCTTCATTCATGGCGGTTTTAACATCTTTTGGTTCGATCTTAGATAGTACGGAGTTGAAGAAGCACCATAAGGCATCGGTTGCAAGTTGTTTCCGGGTTGATACAGGACGAGAGGGATTTCCAATGATGTTGTCTAATGGATGATCGTGAGTCCATTTTCGAGGTGTTCATGTGGCGTTGTTGAGGACTGAGGTAAGCGAAGTCGATGTCTCCTGAAGAAGATGGTTCTGATGATGATTCAGCAAATATGTTTTCAAATGGAGCATCTTCGAGAGTAGCAAAGGGATTAACTTCATCATTGATGCCAGAAACATTTCCATGATGTACATTTGAAGAATGATGATTTGTTGATGAGGCGAAGGATCGGCGGGTGCTTCTTGACTTAAAGATATTGAGACCGAGGGATTGACTTCATTCACGAATATGAGCATCCTCCGTTGTAGGGATCAACACCTCATTAGTAATTGAATCATAAAGTTCATCAAACATAGGATCAAACAATTTCTTTAAATCATCTTCAGATGGAGGTACATATGGAGTTTCTTGAGAAGAGTTTGGAACAAGAGATGAACCAATGGGACTGTTTTGAAGTGCGGGTCCGGAGCTGGAGTGTCCAGGAGCCATTTGACCGGTTAGCTCATCAAACGTAACGTGAATGGTTTCCATGATATTTCGGGTTCTTTTGTTATAGATTCGGTATCCCTTTTTGTTTGGTGCATATCCTACAAATACTCCAATGTCGGCTTTAGCCCTAAGTTTCCCTAAGTCTTGACCCTCATTAGTTGGATAACACAATGCACCAAACACACGAAGAAGTGAAAGATTAGGTTTTCTTTGTGGACAAGTTCATATGGTGTCTTTCCATGAACAGCAGTGAATCGGGAACGATTTTGTGTGTAGCATGCAAAGGGCAATAGCTTCAGCACAGAGAAACATTGGAACTTTTGAGTAAATCAGCATTGTTCTAGCGGCTTCTACAAGAGTTCGATTTAGCCTTTCAACTACACCGCTCTGTTGAGGAGTTCGTGGAACACTTCTTTGATGGCTGATTCCAATGCTTTCATAGAATTCACTAAGTTGTTTGTTAACAAACTCAGTTCCATTGTCGTCCGGATAATTCTCGACGGTTTTGTTAAGTCGAACTCAGCACTGTTTGATGAGTTTGATGATGATATCAGGAGTTTCATCATTTGTCCTTAAGAACTTGACCCAGTTGAATCTAGAGTAATCATCAACTATAACTAACACATATTTCTTCCCAAAGATATTCGGCACTCTCATTGGTCCACATAAATCCATATGAATTGTATGAAGAACTTCGTGATGAGTTAGTAGGTTTGGGTTTATGGGCATACTTCTTGCTTTTTCCCAATTGACATGCTGAACAAAGATGATCCTTTTCATACTTTAGTCGAGGTAAACCTACAACTAAGTCCTTTCTAGAGAGATCATTGATGGTGCCGAAGTTCAAGTGATTGAGACGTCGATGCCATAACCATGACTTTGTTTTAGAAGCCTTTGACAGCAAGCAAATTGGAGAAGACTTCATCATATCTTCTATAGAGATGGTGTAAAGATTTGAACCACGAGTTCCTCTTAAAAGTTCCTTACCATCAAGTTCTCTAACAAAACAAGTATGTTTTCTGAAGGCTACTTCTAGATCGGAGTCACAGAATTGACCGACAGAGAACAGATTATGACCAAGACCTTCCACATAGTATACTCTAGAGATAACACTATCACCAACAACATAATCACCATAACCCATAATTGCACCGAAATGATCATTACCGAATCTAACAGTCCCGATGAATTTGCTCACGAAGTTCATGAGCCGCGACGGTCTCCAGGTCATATGCTTGGAACGACTGAGTCCGGGTACCACGTAACGATTTGAACGATCTGCAGTTGAACACGACAAGAATGGATAACTGAATAATTGGGATCCCCATGCAAGAATGGGTTCCACTTGGTTAGTAACAGAGATTGGAACACCCACATCGAAGAAACATCCATATCGAAGTAGAAGCAATGGAATCATTGGGAATAGATGCAATGTCGGTGTTCAGATTTGACCTATTCAAAGTATGTTCACTTCTTAAGGAATAGTTCTACCAAGAGGCATCCATTTTCTAGTGGGCATAATCTTAGCACTTTGAGAACAAAACTGATTATTCTTATGGCCAAAAGGTATCCAATAATAACCTATCTTTATAAAAGTTCTTCCCTGGGTTTCCTTGTTTTCTACCAATCTTTCGTTTTTGCCTTTTTGCCTTATTTGCACGATTATTAGCATTAACAATTTTAACTGGACATTTGACAGCATTAGACAAAGCATTCACACCACATTCATGATTAGCAAATGAATTCAAGCGACATCATTACAAGGTTTGCAAATAGTATCGAATTGAATTAATTACTGATGCGCCTAAGGCTAATACTTGAATCAACACGATTCGTTTTATTCAACTCAAGCTTAAAGTTCCTAGATTGGTCTTCTACTCTCTTCCAATGCACATTCTTAGCTTGCAAGGTCCTATCATTCCTTGTATTGTCTTGAGACTTTGACCTGCTCGCTTTAAAGTCACTGATTACTCTTGTAGAGGGAATGGGAACATTAGTTGGTTGATCTAATTTTTGCATTCTTGAACTTGATGTGCAAGGATCCAAGTACTAGAAGGCACATAAGTGTATACTTTCTTAAGACTGTGATTTGAGCTTTTTGCTGGCACACTAAAGTTCACTTTCTTAGCACTAACATATCCGAATCGAACTCTTGAAGGCACATTAGTGTTTCCTTTCTTAAGACTGGGCATAGAACGGATTTCCCGCTTGGCACTAGGCATAGAACAAGGCATCACAGCTTTGCCTTTTGCACCTAAGGTTAAGGATTTGGGACATGTTGCAATTACACATTCTAGCAACTCTTGAGATCGTTTGGCCTCGAGGCAAGCAAACCTAATTTCACTATCAAGAGGTTTGTTAATGAAATCCTCTTCGACAATCTCACGGAGACATTCTAGACTATCCTTAAGGTGAGCACATTATTCATGAAAGGCATGTTCATTATTCCTAAGATGAGGAGGAATATATTTAACTGTCACAGTGTATTTGCATTCTAAGGGTGACTTTGAGACAACATTCTTATTGAAAACAAGTGGCGGTTTCCCATTTCCCGACTTCTCGATTCTCAATTTCCTTTTGTAGAGACGTTATTTTTTCGTTGTTTTGGTCACGGTGACTTTTATTGAATCATATAACTCTTTAAAATGTCGTTTAACTTTTTCATTTTCTTCTAGAAAACTCTCGTTTTCCTTTTGTAAGGCATCAACTAAGTTTTGAAGATGAAAAGTTTGAGAATTCGGAGAATCTAAAGGAGGAGGCATTTGGGAGCCTGTCATATTGTTCGTTTGACCCTTTAATTGAGAGATTTGGGCTTTCAACTTTCTCGATCGTGTTGCACGAGCTTGAATCACATTCATCACGTTTGTTAATTTGAAAAGCTGCATCAAACTCTGGAGCATCTGAGGATGTCTTGATATTTGAAGTTTTGACATTTTCTTTAAGATGTTGATATTTTAGTTGTAAATTAAAATGCTCAACTTCGAGTTTAGAAAAATGTTTAACCAAATTGTCGTGATCATCCAGTTCAATTTTCTCGTTTAGTTTTAGAATTAGTTTTTCAAGCTCAATGACACGATCATGGGAGACTTTCGTTGGCCACGATAGTTCATGAAATTTGGAAGCATTAATAGAGCAATTTGAAGCAGTGAAAAAATATCTTGAGCAACACATTCAGTAATAAGAGTCTCATTTAAGGTATGCAAGTTCTTCCTCTCAATCTCATTATATTTTAGTGCTCGCTCATAATCACTAACTTCAACTACCATTGCATCAAATTCCTTTTCCATTCCCTTGATATCAGTTTCTATCCCCTTTTTAAGACTCTCAAAGTGATCTTTTAGAAGTTTAAAGAAAGGCATGACCTCAGTTAAATAACATTCTTTCATTTGCTCAAAACCCTTTCTCCTTCCGTTATACCAATGGGTGTGATCCTTTTCTTGCAAGTTTTCTCAAAATCAACAAATAGTTGAAATATAACATATTGGCTAATTAAGGTCTTGCTTTTAGTGGCAATTGTTCTAGGAACAAGATGCATTGGTGTATTAGGAGGATACACAGTCGCTCTAGGCATTTTCCATAGGGGAGGGTTTGTTTCAACAATATTTTCAGCTTTATGCTTATCTAAATCCTTTTCCAAAACTTGTTGGGAGTCAACAATGTCTGTGGCTTAAACATGTTCAAGGAAATCCAGTTTTCCTTTTTGTAGTCATGGGGAGTGATAATTATTTTTTTCTTTTTGCATTTAGGATCATCTAATTTTTTGTTCATCCTTTCCCTAGTGACTTCATCGGATTTCTTATCTTCCTCAGTGCACTCAACGCAACTAGGTTTCTGTCTAGGTTTAAGAATCTCATTGCCATCATAGATCACACTTTGAGCATTTTAGCTATCTTTCCGCCTCGGTTGGGTTTATCTACAATGGGAACACTATGCTTATCGCTTAGGACTCTATGTTTAGTGACCATGTGATGCGGTCAATGGTGTTTCCTTGTTTGTACAACTTGTTTTCAAGTTTGTTTTTCAAAGTTTTCAGATTAGAAAAATCTCTCAAGAGTTTTGATTCCTTTGCATTAAATTCTTGCTTAAGCATTTTCACATTTTCTTGAAGTTCTTGTTTTTGCTTAGCAATTTTAGAAAGTTTTTCTTGCAAGGAATTTAATTCTTGTTTCAATACTTCTTCTCTAAAATTACTTTTTCTAATATTTATGCGCACTTGGTCATCCATTTCACCTCACGAGTGGTCAATCAAATTTAGCACGTTGTTCATAAATAGCAACACGTTCTTTATAGGCATTTAGTTGAAATTACGAATCATCAGGGCACATGCAGTGTATTCATCAAAAACATAGTCATTGTTGACTGCAGAAGATGCATCACTTGGTACAACTTCACTTTCACTTTGTTTCACGTATTGATCATATGGGACAATATCGATATTACCCATATTTTCAACATTTGATTCAATAGTTTGATTGATTGTACTTTGTCATGCATCTTTTGCACATTGATATCATGTATAGTTTTAATACCTCTGAGATGAGTTTGTCTTAGGATGGGCCAGCTGGTGGTGAAGAAGAGACCTTGGGAGAAACCATTGGAGAAATGCTAGCCATAAAATTGTGTGTGCCGTAGGTCCATCATCCACATCAGAGTCGTATGCATCACAATCACTGACTTGAAAGGCATTCTGATGATTGTGACCTATCTCCTGAATAGGCTGCTCATCCACATCTCCATCATAGGTCTTGGCATTGCCCTCAGCTAGAAACAACAATTCCTCTTCATCCAAAGCAGCACCATTGTCCCGAGCTTGTACCAAGAAGATCTTATCTCTCAAGTAATCAGATTCGTGGGCGCTTTGGAGATGTGCGGGTTCCTTGCAATGTGTCACTCACCACCACAGTTATAACATTTGATTGGCTTAGCTTGACCTTGGTTACCATTCCTTCCTCGATTCGGGTTGCCAACATAACCTCTACCAGCTCCACCTCTTCCCCGATCATACCTTCCCTGAACGGTTGCACCACGATCCTTCCATCTTTAACAAAGGCTTGATTGTGTGGGTTAGATGTCGCTCGAGGTTGTTGTTGGTTTGTAGGAGAGAATTCATGTTTTGACTAATCAGAAGAGCTAGTTGATTAATGAAGTTACCCACGTGCATCAAAGATCGCCTTGTTTGAACATAGGATCAGGAATGAGTTTGTGATTACCATTACCCAAGGGTATGGCTTGTGATGATTTGGTTGTGATTCCGATGTTTGAGTAGAAGGCAGTTGAGTCATTAGACGAGCTTGTCTCTCCCTCGTTGGTTTTGAACTGATTGAGAATCAATTTTTCAAACATAGCATGTCTCTCCTCAGGAGGAAGGCATAGAGTTGCTCATAGTTTGTGTTCTTCAATCCTTTAGTGAGCTTCACAGATGTGACAAACTTGTGCCATTCGGGATTCATGTTGTTCACAAATTTTGAGTTCAAATGAATGTTAGGCATAGTCATTCTGATGTTCCTCATGTCATTCACTAACTTATGAAATCTCACATAGTACTCATAGACATTCTCATCTGGTTTCATCTTGAAGTGTTCAAATTCGTCATAGAGTTGGGATTCTCTGTCTTCCATAGTTAACAAACTGAGAGAAGCATCTTAACATTATCCCAAACTGCCTTTGCATCGTGTTATGATTGATCAACTTGTAGATGTCTTTAGGAAGACCTTGAAGAACAATGTTTGAAGCCCTGATATCTGCATCGAATCTCTCCTTATCATCAAGCTCATCATACATTTTAGGTCTGTCCATTCCAGAACAGAGTACCATCTTCATTTGTATCAAGTATGTCTCTAGTCGTCTCAACTCGATATGGTCCTTCATCAATGGATTTGAGAATGTTGACACCATTTTCCTTTCCAAGGCAGCATAACTGATTCGTTGAGCCCAAGAATCGTAGTCAGTTCTGTCAAGCATGGGTGGACGAGTATCCGACCCAACCGCTTGAACATCCTCCAACAGTGGAGATGATAGTAGGAACGTTGGTAGACATGTTAAATATATACGGATTTTATAACTCTATGATTAAACCGGGAAATAGATTCTTTCACGGATTTTACTAAATCAAGAGAAAACCGTAAACAATCACCCAAGTCGCTAGAAGATAATGCACCAAGTCGCTAACACTTAATTCGCTACACCACTAAGTCGCTAGAGTCCCAAGTCGCTAGACAAATGCAAGTCGCTAAGTAGTAACTCGCTAAGCCTCAAGTCGCTAGCAAAATTTTGGCAGCAATTCGCTACTCAAGTCGCTAAAGATACAAGTCGCTAAAGAGCAACTCGCTACACCAAGTCGCTACCAATTGTCAAGTAACCCGTAGTGGAGAGTCCACTACTTGTAATCAGAAATCGCTAGATCTAAGTCGCTAGGTCTAAAAGCTGAATCGCTACAAATTTGTAAAGCAAGCCACAAGTAATCCGTGAGTTAAGTCGCTAGCAAGAAAAACCACATAAACATCACTTTTCAATCCAAAACAACCCAACCAAGATGATTCAAGCTTACCAAATGAAAACCTACACACTTGTGATGATTCTAAACATAAAAGTACTAACAAAATCCAAACTTTAACACAAGAAATCAACCAAATGATGCAAAAACCACTAAACTTTTTCAAACTCAAAACCACCTAAAACCACTAGAAATCCAAAGATGTGCAAGATATGATCTAACCATGGCTCTTGATACCAATTGTTAGATATAAGTTTTCACATACACATCAAACCATAACACAAAGTACGATAAATGGAATTCTACAGAGAGAAAGTTAGAGGTTTAGGGAACTTAGTGAGAGAAAGTGAAAGATATTATTATGAGCTCCAACTCTCTACCTTGGAAGGTAGAGAGTATTTATAGTCTTACAATAAACGCCACACAACGGGTCGTGGATCGTGCATACAAGGTAAAGACCCGTCCGTCATCCACGGTGTTACTAAACTAAAAACTACTTAACACAAAAGTACTATGACTACGAGCTTTCTAACGATTACATATACTTGAGGTGACCGACTCTTTAATACCTGGAATTTCTAATTCCTAACAAACATGCACCACGTTTTCCCACTTTGCTAGAACCTGCACCACATTTTCCCTCCCTTGCATTCTTTTGCTTGATAAAATGCTCAAACAAAGCATCAAGATTTGTTATCCTCATTCCTACTATTCCGCTCTCCATTCTTTCACACTATCAAAGACGCTAACATCCACCAGTAGTATGGATTTTCCTCAAATTTTAGAATGACATCTCTCAAACACGGGCTAATGTTTTATACTAACCACATTCCCAATAATTTCATCGCCATATGTATTAAGAACCTATCAAAGAGTGGTATGTTCAAAAACCTTTGACCACCTCTTCCAGTAATCAACCATTGTTATATGTGTTTTGTGAGAATTGACGATTGGGTTATGTGTGCTTCTGTTGAATTGAGGATGATTGATTATATATAAGTAAAAATTAGCGGATAAAGTTGCAATAAGGCGTGGAAAAATCCCACTACATGTCGTCGGTAACAAACTAGCGGAGAAAAATACCAATTATTCTCTATTATTTACAAGCGGGGGATGGCCAAATTTGACATAAATACATCTCACTTCGACATGTCGTCGGGATCTAAACACTAATTACAAGGATTTACGCTAATCAAACGCTAAGCGGGATTATTTTTTTATTATATATGGTCCTGACGACATGTCATCGGTACCAAGTTGGCGGGGGTAATTCCTTCCCAACTATTTGCAATTATTGAGAGTCGGGGGAAAAGTCAAATTTGACCAATACGTTGCCGAATTTACATGTCACGCCATAATTTGGGCATAAAATTCAATGCATCGGAGGCTTGGTCAAGCAACTTTTTTGTCGTTTAGTGTATATTGTCGACGACATTGTGTCGTCGGCAATATATGCGTAGCCTGTTCTACTTATTCTTGTAGTGCAATCTTTTGCACCGTCTGTGCAACTTAGGTACACTAAGAATACTTTTAAAATCTATAATCTCTATGTTTCGGGTTTGTGTAAATGAAATTGATTCCTAATAGTGTCAATGTTCTTTGATCGATTGTTAATCATTTGTTTTAAACATACCAAACTCAGCTGTTGGCTATTAGTAAGATATTTCATTAGAGAAAATTGATATTGTGGTCATGCTACAAAAGTAGTAATTATTAAGAAAGCTTATGCCACAAATATGACAACAACCCCTGGATGAAGTTTTGAGGCATAAACAGTCCACCACTATAGAAAATTTTTATCTGGTTGAAAACTTTGAAGGTTCATCAGTGGCTGTTGATGAATCCAAAGACCTACAAAACCATAGAACCATACAGAAGCTGTGCTCCAAAAACAATTGAGACAAGCATTCTTTATACCATAACTCTAGTGGTGGGAAAATTTTCCCCATCTATTATATATGGGCCGTTATCGTAACAAGTTAAAATTCGGCCAAAGTGTATTTGTGAACCTCATACATAACTTTATTCAAATAACTAAAGAAATCGACAAACTAAAGGGCAATTAGTTATAGTAAAATATATTTGACCATAGTGTTTTGGTTCGACCGGATCCAACCCACACATTTTGTCACCAATGTAAAAAATGCGGCCGAATTAAAGCGTAGCTAGAGAACCACCAAAACTCGCCAGTCTACTGCTTCTTAAATTTTTTTTGTGATCCACTTGGATGCTGGCAGTCAGAAACTTGACATTTAAGTACCCCATCATCTGGTATGCTGATGCAGGCCTTACAGTAAACTGAAAAAACAATAAATATAGTAAGCGTACCACAACTTATGATCCAAAATTGTAATATAAATGAACATTATAATTGACAATCAGAATCAAAAGTTACCTCAAAACATTAGCAAAAATAGCACAACGATTGGTGATTACCGACAAACCAAGTTTCTCAAAAGTCTCATCGCAACAATGATTGTGATTAATGAATCCAAGGAGAGGCGGTCAGAACAAAAACAATTCTAAAAAGTCAAAACTACAAAAAGGATGTAGAAATACAAGAAAAAAAAAACTTCAAAACTTGATTAATAGTCATAGATCTATTAATCAACAAAAAACATTACCTCAAAAAACTTTCATAAACCTTTGTTGGTTGAAATATAGGGTTGTGGCAAGGTCTAGTGGTTGTGAGGCCGAGTGCTAGTGAGATACGGTCGTGGTGATGGCTGAAGATGACAAATATGAGAGAATGTTTAGTGTGTGTTTAATTTGAGAGAGTGTGTAGTGTGTGTTTATTTGTCAGCCATTGTACTATATGGTTATTTAATTTGTTAAAAGTCAAAAATAAAAAGTTGACAAATACAAGTCGCTCAAAAAGTACCAGATACCTATGCAAAATACCTTACACATACCTTACAAATACATTACACATACTTACACATACCTTACAGATACATTCCTCCTTTTTGTCTTTTAATAATAAAAAATGACATGTGTCACATATATGTTAAAGTTGTCCAGTCGTTTAATTTGCTCGATCTAATTTTGAAAAGAGAAAATTTCAAATCTAATAAAGCCCAAAATGAACAGTGCAAAGTGCATTTAGAGAATTTCCCCTTGTTAAAATTGTGTAAACCCATTTATTAATCAAACATGCATCTAAAAAAGACACGAAGTAATGATCAAATAAGAAATAAAAATAAAATGACACCCTTTGAACATGAGGAAAGAATATTGGAAAATAAAAAGTGGGGGAGATATAACGTAATATAATAAATTAAAAAAGACAAAGATTTAATGATATCACAAACTTCCTAAAATCACGAAACTGGTGGTATAAATAAGAATTTTAAGGTTAACATTATTTTCATTGTTGAAAACTGGGTTAGGGTTTGAAATCAAAGATTCCATCTTTCTTCAAGTTTAGGGTATAAACATTATCCAAACATTACAAGGCTTATGCATTTGTTAGTAGTTGTTATTGAGGTTTTTACATATTAGTTTGATAAATTTTGTTGTCACTTTTGTCCTTTTCATGTTTGATTGTATGTTTCTTGCCAAGTATTTTAAGATTAATGTACTTCATTTGTTGTCTATGTTGTTCTGCTATATTCCATTATAAAGATTAATATTAGTGTTTTTGTGCTATGTTACATGCTTCGAGTTCCTTAAAAGATTGATGGAAATCTAGCCTTTTAAGGTCTTCCTCACTTTTTGGCTTTTTGCCAAGTAATTTGACGCGCGTTCTAGTTGTCACATGTGCCCTTTTGCTTGATTTATATCTAAGAGTAGTTTAATTCATTGATTAGTTGTCTATTCGATTAGCGATTCATGTGAACTTGACCTTTTCAATATGATTTTTGATACACCAGGAATGCAGATAATTAAGAGAATTTGCTAGGTTTGCTAGTTTTTTCGTAAGATTTTCACGATCATTGTATTAACCATAACTAACTGATTACTTATTGGGACCGTTAGATAGAGTATGAGGTGTTATCAAAATCAAAGTTTCAAGTACATGAAAGCTTTGAGATTCATATTTTTTTTCATGAGGGATATTAATGTTGCATTGATAAGTTAGAATTACTAATATTATGACATCTTGCAGGGGCATTCATATGGTATAACAAAGATTATCTTAGATGGAACATAAACAGATATTTTGTGGTTCAGTGCCTTGAATCTCTCTAAACATTCCTGGTGTGTTGCTCAGAACTCGGAAGCCACAGATGATGACGACACACAAGTCCATATTTTCTACAACTTAAATGATCCAATGTGTTATTATCGCTGCCAAATCCTCGAGTTACTTGGAAAACGTATCCGAGGGTGTTTCCATGGATGTTGGGCGATTCTCTCCTCCAACCATCCACGTGATGTCATGTGGACTCTTTGGAACCCATTCACTTCTCAAATCAAAATCCCTCCGTTGATTCAAAGAGGACCAAAAGAATATTATGATGATATCACATATTGTTGTTTGTCAGCCCCTCCCGATCATCCCAATTCAGTTCTTTTGTTAACGAACCAAAAACCCAACATTGTGTATTGTTGGATTGGGAGCGATTCATATTTCCGGAATGCACATGAAAGAATAAAATTAAGATGGGCTGAAAGGACGTTTTCCAAACAGTTAAGGAGCAAATATGGTCGCTTTATAATCTAACTTGTTGCAATAGTAAAGTATATGCCTTATATGCCTACTTAACGAACACTAACACGAGTAGAAGTGATAGTCTACTGTGAGTTTGACATTGTGGTTAATGATCGGAAATACAGGAAGCTAAAAGAAGTTGTGATAACTTTATTGCCAGTTTTGGAATTCCAATGTCCTCGCGAAGTTGATTCTTTCCATGTACCTTTACATGCACTGAAAGGGTCTTGTTCAGAACTGTTTATGATATGGACAAGTACATCAGTTAGTGCTGTGTATGTGTTTAGATTGGATATGAATAATATGAGGTGGCAAGAAATGGAAGACCTCAAAGACACTATATTATCCGTGGAACTTCCAACCGAGTCATCAACATTTTACAGCCCCACAACTACTTCATCAGAATTAGGAGGTTATATACATATTCTTGCCGATAAGGGAAAAATCAGATACTCGTACCACGTCAAGGATAAAACCATCTCCTTATCTTCTATTCCTTCTTTAGCAGGAACAAACCACGTGTCAGCGTGGGCAATGCTCGAATGCACCAGGTATTGTAATGCTTCTTTGCTTTCAAATGTATTTATTTGCTGGAAATTGCTTCCTTGAAAATCATATTTTATGTAGGTTAGAGAGTAATTGTTTAGAAAAAGAGGGTGAGGAGGAGGATAGGATACTCGTAAGATCAGTAAAGGTTAATCATCAGGTTGAATCCCACCTGCCTAATTATCCAGTTCAAGGTTTGAAAATGAAAGAGTTTTGTGTTGGACTCGTCGAGAATAATAACAGGTAATTTTCTTGGAATTTATGAGATACCATTTAAGTTTTATTATAGATCTATAGATCACTTCAATTATTCATAAGTAGCTTGTGTGACATTCCTCTTAAGCATCACGTCTTTCTTCTTCTATCCGACAACACGAAAAGAGAAATATTCTGTTTCTCAGCACCACCCACTTCAGAAATATTCTGTTACGTGATTCAGAAAGCATCAAAGAGATTGCAAAAGTATTCATTACCTTTACCATTGCTGATTGTGTTTGACAAACATAAAGGCATTATCACTCTTACTGATCCCATGTTTGGTGACAAGTATTTTATAAAAACACCTCAAAAATTGATTTGTGATCTTGAAATAAAGGGGTCGAGGTATGGCTGGTTGCTAATTTTAAAATCTAGTGGATCATTGGTGTTTTATAACCCGTTCACAAGTGATATTCGCAAGCTTCCACAGTTACGTGATTCAGAAATATTTTTTGTAGGTCAGAAAGTGATGATGTTGATTCTAAACAAGAAAATGACAAGGATGCTGATATAATTGAAAGATCAGTCAAGGGTGACGAGGATGAATCGCACCTGCTCAATCTTCCACTTCATGTTTTGGGGATGGTAATGGAATATTGTGTTGGTCTCGATTACCTCAGGTTTCGTTCCACATGCAAAAGTTGTCACTTGGCATCACCTGTGATACCATGGAATAACGAGAAAGCATCAAAGAGATTGCAAAAGTATTCATTACCTTCACCATGGCTGATTGTGTTTGACAAACATAAAGGCATTTTCACTCTTACTGATCCCATGTTTGGTGACAAGTATTTTATAAAAACACCTCAAAAATTGATTTGTGATCTTGAAATAAAGGGGTCGAGGTATGGCTGGTTGCTAATTTTAAAATCTAGTGGATCATTGGTGTTTTATAACCCCGTTCACAAGTGATATTCGCAAGCTTCCACAGTTACGTGATTCAGAAATATTTTTTGTAGGTCAGAAAGTGATGATGTTGATTCTAAACAAGAAAATGACAAGGATGCTGATATAATTGAAAGATCAGTCAAGGGTGACGAGGATGAATCGCACCTGCTCAATCTTCCACTTCATGTTTTGGGGATGGTAATGGAATATTGTGTTGGTCTCGATTACCTAAGTTTTCGTTCCACATGCAAAAGTTGTCACTTGGCATCACCTGTGATACCATGGAATAACGAGAAAGCATCAAAGAGATTGCAAAAGTATTCATTACCTTCACCATGGCTGATTGTGTTTGACAAACATAAAGGCATTATCACTCTTACTGATCCCATGTTTGGTGACAAGTATTTTATAAAAACACCTCAAGAATTGATTTGTGATCTTGAAATAAAGGGTTCGAGGTATGGCTGGTTACTAATTTTAAAATCTAGTGGATCACTGGTGTTTTATAACCCCTTCACAAGTGATATTCGTAAGCTTCCACAGTTACGTGATTCAGAAATTTTCAGTTTCTCAGCACCACCCACTTCTCCCGATTGTATGGTTGTTGGAATTGCAGAAGATGAAGATTATTACTACTATTATACTAGTAATGTTTTTATCCACTTTGTAGGCGGGGAACCATCCCATGTAGTTTAAATATATATCACGATGACGACTGTTTCTCGTCTCTAACATTATTTGGCCGCGATCTTTATGCCTTGAGGGACGATAGAGGACTTGATGTTTTTGAAGAAATGGGCAGAGAATATCAATATTCATGGAAGCGTAACGTAGCCAAAGCCCCAAGAAGTTGTTGCACATCTTTTCCTCAGTCTTGAAGACAGTAATCTCGCCATTGCTTCAACCTCGAAGGACCAAACTTGCTCATCTCAAAGTATCTAACCGATTAGCAGTTAGAGTTAGTTTTATAACCGAAAAGCGGTTATGATAGGTAGTTATAGAAGCAGTTTTTTAACCGCCAAATGCAGTTAATTAACCGCCATAAGCAGTTACATTTGTTTAGTATTTATAGACATTGTAATGAATCATTTACAGGTAATGAGACGATTAGTTATTCAAAGATCCTATTTGTTATTGTTTGCATATTTCATATCACTCATTCACAGCGTAGGGACCAACATTTGGCATCAAGAGCCTTCTTACATCTCGTTACAGACACAATATTCATCATCCAGATTTCTTGTTAACAAGGCAACACTTACCAGCCCTTGTTTAGCGAGACAGAATCAAAACCCAGAAACCTGTTAACGAGATACATTCCAGAAAAACCCAACGTTGAAGAGAAGAACCAAGACAGAAATCAAACCACTGGTCTTTTGGTTCAGGAAGAAACAGAAACAGAAACATTGTTTCTGGAAAGAAGAAATACTCGCTGAAAACTTTGTTTCAGGAGAAGGAAAAGAGAACGTTTTTTCAGAAGAAACGTTGTCACTTGAATAACTAGGACATAAGACAAGTCGTATACAACTCGTCTTTGTGTCGAAATTGCAAACGGAGAGGACACCCATTCCATTGTGGTGTCGGTTTTTTTTTCTGTTGTGAAGCATCAATACGCAGCAACAAGAAGAAAAGGAAGGAGTTACGTAACCAAAGAAGAAAGACGCGTTAGAGATACCTTGTATAGTAGACGGCATATACAAGAAGAGAAAAAGACATACCTTGTATAGTAGACGGCATATACAAGAAGAAAAAAAAAGGACGTTGCTTGGAATTAGAAGAAACACAACCGGTTAGAAAACAATCAAGTATTGTTTTGGAAAAGAGACGCTAGCGATATAAGAATATTAACAAAGGACACAACTTGATCACTTGTGGGTTTTTGTTTGAAAAATACCGAAAGGTATTTTGGGGTGAAGCACATTCGGTGTGGAACAAAGGTAAAGAGAAAGGTTGTGAGACGCGGCAAGCAAACGTAGAAGATTACCATTTGTTGGTAAAGAAGAAGGAACAAGTAATTTAACTTGTTTTTGTTGAAAATACCGAAAGGTATTTTGGAAGGAATTGTGTTTGGAAAATAGCCAAGACCAAGAGTTCGAAGGCAAATCATTATTACAACGATACACAAGAAAGGAGAAAGACAACGTGGGGAAAGAAAGAACGTAGTTGGTATCATACCCAAGTACCGACAAGTGGGAATACGACTGTGTTTAATACACAACAACGAGGTCACAAATTCAAACTTTGGATTTCTCTTATACTTTGAATAGTATAGTTCGTTATTTACATTACTAGGAAATCCCGAGAACTATATTGATCCCGTATTATTAGATTCCCGGAAACTATTTCTGTTCCCGTAGTATTAAGTATATATCATACTTAGTTAGAATTCCAATAGAAAGTGAAGATCATAAGAACTATCAATATGCCTGGTGACGATGCAAGTGGCAGTAACATCGCAACAAAACCCGAACCCTATGACACAAGATCAATGCCCAAAACTCAAAGCCACAAACTATACAGTTTGGACAATACAAATTAAGGTGATACTAGAAGCACAAGGTTTATGGGAAGCAATAGAACCTAAGGTTGATACACAAGTAGATGCTAAAAGGATAAGGCAACAACCTTCCTATATCAAGCATTGACCAAGATGTGATCTTACAAGTAGCAAGTTGCAAAACAAAGAAAGGAATTATGGGATTCATTAAGGAAAAGACACGTTGGAGAAGAGAAAGTGCAACAAGCACGGTTACAATCATTGATGATTGATTTCGCACCCTTCAAATGAAGGAAGATGAAACGGTGGATATTTACAAACAACTGAACGGCTATGCCACAAAGGCAAAAGAATTAGGAAAACCTTTGGATGAATCACTTTTAGTTCGAAAACTATTAGATTCCACACCCGATAGATTCATTCAAATAGTAGCATCCATAGAATAGACGAATGATCTTGATGACATTACGTTAGATGAGATCGCTGGAAAGCTTAAGGCATTCGAGGAGAGAATAAAACTCCGAAAGGGAGGACAAGTAGAAAGCCAAGATAACCTATTATTCGCAATTTAACATTCTAGAAATAAGAAAAGATTTACCAAATATAGAGATAGATCAAACAATTCACGAGGTAATTGGCGTAATAAGGGAAAGAGATAACTCGAATGGGGGAAACTCACCTCACAATAAGAATAAAGGTGAGTGGGATAGAAAGAATTTGAAATGTTACAATTGCGGGAAACCCGGACATTTCATGAGAAATTGTAAAAAGTCCACCAACAACTCATGAACAATCAAACCTTATCTTAGAAGACGATGAACCATCATTATTAATGGCGATACAAGAAACTAAAGAAGTCTTGTTAAATGAAGAACAAGTACACCCCCGAAAGTATGCTACAACAGATGCTAGCATATGGTATTTAGATAATGGTGCAAGTAATCATATGACGGGCACCAAAGGCCATTTTAAAGATATTGACGAGAGCATCACTGGACGCGTTCGTTTTGGAGATGGATCGTATGTAGAGATAAAGGGTAGAGGTTCAATATTATTAGGATGTAGAAACTACAACAAGATGATTTGGATGTTTACTACATTACAAACCTCAAGAGCAACATACTTAGTCTAGGACAACTTACTGAAATAGGTTGCAAGATCATCATGGATGGAAATTTACTGACTTTGTATGATAAGAATAAGAAGTTGTTGATGAAAGTAGAACGATCTAACAATCGATTTTTACAGTATTAGATTACATATAGCACCTATATGTCTCTTAGCAACGAGATCACCGCATGGTTATGGCATGCTAGATTAGGTCACCTGAACTTTGATACGATAGACAAAATGACGAGAAAAGGTCTAGTAAACGGAATACCTAGAATAAACCATGCAGACAAATGTGATGCATGTTTATTAGAAAACACACAGAACACCTTTTCCAAACCAAGCTAAATTCAGATCAAACAACCCATTGGACTTAGTATATGGAGATCTTTGTGGTCCCATAAGTCCAACAACACACTCCGAAAAGAAGCTCATCTTCTTATTAGTAGATGACCTGACATCGTTTTATGTGGGCTTACTTTCTAAACTCAAAAGATCAAGCATTCAACACATTCAAGGAATTTAGGCAGAAGTTGAATCAAAGTTGAAGTTGAAAATTAAGATGCTAAGAACAGATAGAGGAGGTGAATTTACATCACACGAATTCACCAAATATTGTAAGGAGAATGGAATAGAAAGACAATTGACAAGACCATACTCACCGCAGCAGAATGGTGTAGTAGAGAGGAGAAATAGAACAATTTTATCAACCACTAGGAGTATGATGAAAGCGATGAAGTTACCCTTAACTTATTGGCGGAAGCAGTGGCACGCCATTTACATACTCAACAGGGTACCTACGAAAAGCCCTCGATAGATAAAACACCATATGAAGCCCTCTACAATAGAAAACTAAACTTAGAATACCTAAGAATATTCGATGCACACTTATGCTAAGGTAACAATACAACACTTGAAGAAGCTAGATGATAGAAGCATTCCAATGATTTACTTAGGAGTTGAAGAAGGATCAAAAGCATGTAGACTATATGATCCAAAGAGAAAAGAAAAACATGTTAGTAGGGATGTGAAGTTTATGGAAAAGAAACCGTGGAATTGGAACAACAATGAGGAGGATACAGACACAAGACGATAATGCTTTGGACTAGCTTTATGGTAGATGGAGTTGACTATGATAATCCTACACCCTCCAACTTAGAAAACATGATAACACGTATCATGAACAAGAACCTATACCGGATCCACCCTCACCAATCACACCACCATCATACACTTACAACCCTAACCTCGTAAGATGAAGAAAGAGCTACTATAAGTTCATTAGAAAGCTCAGATCCTAGATTTGATCATAGACCTATACAAGGTTTAAAGGATATTACGGATATTTACCAAATCTGACGCTGAAGTGAAGCACCTAGCTTATTTTTCACGTAAGAAGAACCCCGTAATTACAAGGAAGCATCAAAAGATGAGAAGTGGATTGAGGCCATGCAAATTGAATTAGATTCAATTAACAAGAACAACACATGGACCTCACCACATTGCCCTAAAATCGAAGGCAATAGGACTTAAATGGGTTTATAAAACCAAGAGAGATGCACAAGGAAGGATCATAAAGTATAAAGCAAGATTAGTAGCAAAAGGTTATGTACAAGAACAAGGAATAAACTTCGATGAAGTGTTTGCACCGCTTGCTAGGATAGAGACATTCGATTAATATTAGCACTAGCAAAGATATCATGGATGGCAACACACCACTTAGATAAAATCAGCATTTTTACATGGAGAAAAGGAAGAAGTCTATGTTACACAACCTGAAGGTTTCATTCAACAAGGAAACCTTGGAAAAGTCTACAAGCTAACTAAAGCTTTGTATGGCAGAAAGCACCTAGAGCTTGGAACGTGAAGCTTGACGCATACTTGAAGTCCCTAGACTTTAAGAAATGTAATCTCGAACAAGCAATCTACACAAAGATAAGCAAGATCTCTACACGTTGGAGTATATGTTGATGATTTAATAATCACGGGCACTCCAAAGAAGGAAGTAGATTTGTTCAAATCCCAGATGGAAGATAAATTTGAAATGAGCAACTTAGGGTTGCTAGCATATTACCTTGGGATAGAAGTTACACGCAGTGAGGAGAAATTACGATCAAGCAAACATGATACATTAACAAGATCTTAAAAGAGACAAGCATGATGGATAGTAATGATACGAAGACACCTATGGAACCCGCACTAAGTTGGTCAGCGGAAGATGGAGAACCAGTTGACGCAACTTATTACCGAAGCCAATTGGAAGTCTCGGATATTTACTACATACAAGACCAGATCTTAGTTACCCAAAGGACTACTCGCCAGATGCTTAAGACCAAGGATCATCACCTGAAGGCAGTGAAACAAGTAATCCGATACATCAAAGGCACGAAAGACCATGGAATAATATACAAGAAAGAAGGAGGTCTGCAAGATTACTGTGATACGCGATGAGTTATGGAATCAATATAGATCAAGGAAAAGGAACTACTGGAATAGTATTTTACTTTGGAGAGTCACCCATTACTTGGTGTACTAAAACAACCAACAAGTAGCACTCTCATCATGTGAATCAATTTATGTATGTTGCTACAGAAGAAGATGTCAAGCCTTATGGCTAAAACGATTACTCGTGAATTAACGGATTAGAAGAAAAGAAGATAACGCTTAGAGTTGACAACATATCGCCTATACAACTCAGAAGAACCCGTTCATGGAAGGAGCAAGTACATAGACATTCGCTATCATTTCATTCGTGAATGCGTAGAGAATGGTCATATCAAAATAGAACACGTAAGTGGAGAACTACAAAGAGCAGACATCTTAACGAAAGCTTTACCAAGACTCAAGTTCGTGACTATGCGACAAATGCTCGGAGTTCAAGACTTAGGACGAAGCAACGATCAAGATTAAGGAGGAGATTGAAGACAATAATCTCGCCATTGCTTCACCTCGAAGGACCAAACTTGCTCATCTCAAAGTATCTAACCGATTAGCAGTTAGAGTTAGTTTTATAACCGAAAAGCGGTTATGATAGGTAGTTATAGAAGCATTTTTTTAACCGCCAAATGCAGTTAATTAACCGCCATAAGCAGTTACATTTGTTTAGTATTTATAGACATTGTAATGAATCATTTACAGGTAATGAGACGATTAGTTATTCAAAGATCCTATTTGTTATTGTTTGCATATTTCATATCACTCATTCACAGCGTAGGGACCAACAAGTCTTTCCTATTGAGTTGTGATCAACATCTTTTACATGTCATTGTGGGGAAATTTGGAGAATCGGTAGAGGTTTTCAAGTTGAAAAAATCTAAGAAATGGGTCAAAATAGACAGTTTAGTGAAACATATGATTTTTATTTGTGGTACGTCATCCTTCTGCATTGATGCCAAAGAACCACACATGGGGAATAAGATCTACTTTCCAAGATTGTTGGCCGACAATGAGAACAGGAATGGTGTATTATTCTATTCACTTGAAACATGCAGGTATCACACTTTCAGTAACAAAAACTTCCAAGAAAGTTTTGGAGATTTCTTCGGAACGAAACATCTTCTTGCCCCTCATGCGTGGATTGAACCATCTTGGTCCTAATTTACTTGTATATTATTAAGTACTTTATCTACTTTTGTTTCACTATTTTGTCTGTTGTCTTGTTTACTTGAAAGCCATTAAAAAAATAGCAAGTTCCATGCAGGTGGTTTGAAGTTAAATCCAGCTCATTAACCGAAAGAGGTTGTGGGTTCAAGTTTCGACCGAGACATAGTGTGTATTCAGAATCATTAACTTATTTGATCACATTAAAGAAAAAACATATATTCCATTTAAAAACCCATAACCTATTGAACGATGATAAGGAAGTAAGACAACACTCATTTTCGCTGCTGGATTGAAGCGTTGACTTATCAACTTAGTTCAGTTCTTTTGTTAATATAAGATTACATTCTTGGTCCCTGTACTTGTAAACAGTTTGCGATCCTAGTTTATATGTATATTTAGTTTTGTAAATTTAAAACCAAATCTTGAACACAAGCTAGACTGTAACTTTATTACATACTGTAAGTAGTTTCGATATCAAAGTAAAAAATTAAAAGCATATTACAGAATTTTTCATCACTTCGAAAACATGTTGAAACAATACTTATGCATAACATCCTAAATCATATACCTGAATTTGCTCATGAAACGAAAATATGCAATCCTCCACGATCGGCTGAGTAACAAAGGAGCCACAATCACCCAAAACCCAACAATGAATCCAAGCACAATGCTTATAATCAACGCCCAATTTGCTCCGTTGGATCTATCGTCTTCTTCGTGGTCTTTTGTATCAGTTACTTCAACACTTGTACAGCGATAAGTGAGTGGATCTCCACAAAGATTGTTGCCAAAGAAGCTTGACTCAGTGAAGCTCTGAAGCTGAGTACTTGATGGGATTCTTCCCGTCAAACTGTTGCAGGACACGTTGAAGTTGCTCAAGAAATTCAAGTGTGAAAAACTCATGGGAAGTTCCCCTGAAAGCTTGTTCACTGATAAATCTAATGATTCAAGAGCTTTCATGCCTCCAATCTTCTCCGGGATCCTTCCTGTCAATTGATTTCTTGACAAATTCAATGATTGTAACGCTTTAAGGGCCGTTAGCTCACTTGGGATGTTGCCAGATAAATTGTTATTTGAGAAGTCCAACAACAGCACTTGTGGAAGAATACTGCTATATGTGTCCTCTCGTCCCTTCATCACCAATGAATCACTAGCAATAACTTCTGTTGAAAAGTCAATTGAATACGTCCTGTATAGAGCATTTACAACAGTTTCTTTCCCAGAAAGAACAGTAAAGTTGTTTAAGCATCTTGGTATAGGTCCCGACAGGTTGTTATCAGAAAGCTCCAAGATCTGAATATGAGTAAGATGACAAATCTCGTGAGGAATATTTCCATCAAAATTGTTGGATTTAAGATTGACAAGTCTCAAAAAAGAGAGTTTTCTCCCAAGCCATGTTGGAATGCTTCCAGTAAGCTCATTGCCACCGAGTTGAATGATCTGCAAGTTTGTTAAGTTCGCTAACGAAGCAGGTAATCTTCCCGAGAGCTTGTTTCCATGCATGTTCAACGACCGTAGGTAAGATAAATCCCCCAAAGTTCTTGGAATACCACCAGACAGATTGTTGTTCTCCAAGTTCAAGAATTTCAATGTTGGCCACTTCTCCCAACACTCAGGAATGACACCTGATAAATGATTATTTCCCAAGTTAAGAACTTTTATATCTTTCTCTCCATATGAACACAATACATGATGCAATGATCCCTCAAAGGAATTATTTGATAGATCAAACGTTGGTTGAAACGAACCATTTGGGAAATGAGGTAATTTTCCTGAAAATTCATTAGAACTTATGTCGAGTAAAGACAGTGTTGCAGGGATACTCGACAACGTTCCTTGGATATGATTATGTGACATAACCAAATTCATTAAACATGGTAATAATCTCCAAAATGACTCAGGAGGCATGGGTGAATAAATGCCGGTATTGCTTATGTCCAATAAATCTAAATCCTTTTGTGATTGCAACCAAAATGGAAATTGAGGCCCTAAAACCCAAGAGTTCAAATTCAATCTCCGCAACTGAAAAGGGGGAATCCAGTTTGCAAGTCGCGGTCTTAAGGTTAGTTTGTTTCCTCCTCCAAACAAGTCCTTCAAGCTCACTAATTTGACAAAGTGAGTTTCTGTCACAGCACCTGACAGAAAATTGGAAGAAATTCTTACTTCTTCCAACTTCGAAAGTTGGCCGAGGCTATTAGGAAGGCTGCCACTTAATTTGTTATATGAAAGATCCATCCTTTGCAATAATGATAATCTTCCAATCCATTCGGGAAGGTTGCCTACCAAACGGTTATTAGAAATATCCAACTCTTTCAAGGGAGATAACTTTACAACCGAGTCAGGAAGGCTGCCATTCACTAGGTTAGAGCTTAGATGTAACACCTCTAACGATGATAATTGTCCAATAGAGTATGGAATAGGACCAAAAATTAGATTACCAGAAAGATCCAGTGTCCTTAGACGAGATAACCGTCCTATTGAATCTGGAATTGTACCAGCAATGTAATTACTATACAGTTCCAGGTGCTCCAGATGTTCCAGTTGTCCTAATTGACTCGGTAGATGACCAGAAATTCCTGAGGTGCTCAATACTAATGACTCCAAGGCAGGTTTTTTGCACTTAAAAAGGCTTTCTAGAAGGTATGTTAAACTCATGTTACGGAAATCGTTTCTTGACAAATGAATCTGTTTCAAATTACAAATGTTTAACAATAATTTCGTTATTCTCTTGGTGAGTTGATTTCCTGACAGGTCCAGTCTAGTAACAGATGTCAAGTTGTGAAGGGAATTAAGAACTAAACTCGAAACACCACAATAACTCATATCTAATGAAATCAGATTACCACTAATACTAGACAACCCTTTTAATACTATTGAAGAATTCATGAAATCGTTCTCAGAGACATGAAGCAACTGAAGAGAAGTCAAGTTATGAAAGGTGGCAACACTACTAGGAATAGGGCCATGTAAATTACACCCACTTAAATCCAACGAAACCAAACTAGTTATACTGAATATCCACCTTGGAACAGAGCTATTAAAATTGTTTTTTGAAAGATCAAGAAAGGAAAGGGGTGTGACATTAAGCCTAGCAACATGAGGATTTATATCCAAGAGTTGACATTCAGACATACCTAACGTGACCAAAGAAGGAAGTGTGTTTATCACTTGAAGCCAAGCGGTTTCTTTGCTAAGGTCCACCCTACTCATTTCCAGGTGACGCAACCGACGAAGACTTGACAACCACTGCATATTCAATATGGTTGATCTGTAATAACTATTTTCAAGAAAACTTCCCAGACAAAGGACTTGCAGATTTGTAAGATTCCCCAATTGAGGAGGAATCGTTCCACCAAATTTGGAATTCGAGAGGTTAAGATACCTCAAGCTTTCAAGAGAACCAATGAATACAGGAACTTTAATACCTCCAAAGTCATTACAACTCAAGTCCAAATGCTGGAGTTGCTTTAAATGCAACAACGATGAACTTAAATTCCCTTTCAACCTCTGCCTAGAGCCTTCTTCGTATTCTTTCTCGGTGCCATAATCTAGCATATCACAGTGACCATCAAGTGCAGCAAGATGAATTCGACTAACATGACCAGTGTAATTATCACAAACAATCCCCACCCAATTACAGCAATCGCTCACCTCACCAACCCAAGAAGCAAGTCGATCTGCTTCATCTATGAGACTATGCTTGAACTCCAGAAGGGCTTGTCTCTCGCCATCCATGCATAATACATCATCATACTTTTGATCAGATGAGCATAAATGAAACAAGGCCACAACAAAAAATAAGCACAAGTAACAACATGAGTAATACGAAAATGAAAATCGAGCAGTCATATTGGTTGGTTCACAGAGAATAGAGACTTGCTCTATGATTATTGAAGTCTACAGTAGGTTGTGGAGTTTAAGTTATACTAAAGTATTAACAAAACCAAGTAAGATAATATGAGACTTCTATAGTCAAATTTTTTATCCAACAAAGTCATTGTCTTATAAGTCCAAGTAAACCCAAAAAAAGACATCAACCAGTTGAAAATGCGTTATAAGCCAGTCAATGTGGACGATTGTTGCATGAATAGACATATTACCTATCAAAATATAGTGCAAGTCAAGATCAAATGTCCTCTAAAATAGCTAAGTTACAAGAATGATCCCTACTCTATCAGCTTTTCCCAGATTTCATCTTTTGTCCTTACAAATATTAAATTAGATCCACCTTCTTTGTATTTTAAAACATTATTTAAAAATTGTATCATAGCCTTTTAGTGTTACAATTAAACCTTTAAAGTTTTCATAATCAAAGCAAAGCCTTATAACAAGGTCATACGCATATAGGAGTTTTAGTCCAAATGGCTAAAGCTTATATAGCCATAATCGGCCCACAAGCAAGGATGACAAAAAACCCAAACCCAATGGGAAAACCTGAAGTTTTTGGGACGGGGCAGGGCATGCTTATCGGATTTCGGGGCATTGATGGGGATTTTTATCAGGTTCGGGGCTGGGATCGGGGAACAACAACCTCAACCCGCCCGCCCCAAAATATATATATAGATATATTATATTCATATATTATTATGTAAGTTTTTAAGTGATAAAAACATTATTCTTGAAATTTTGTAGTTTTGTATCTTTGCAAGATCATATATTGTGATTTAAAAGACTTCTTTTGAGTCATATTTTTAAATGAAGTTTTAATATTCTAAGGGATAATTAGTCATTATTTATGTTTAATTTGTTGAAACCTTATAAAGGCTAGTAGTTAATATCTTATTGGTGGGTTTTGATTTTTCACATTATTACATATAATCATATTGCTAAAATATGGTGTAAAAATAATAATAAACGGGGGACAACGTATATTTGTGGAGCATTGCGCTTAGAAAAACGCCCCGATAAGATCCCCAACGGGGATCAGAGAGGGTTTGACCGTTTGGGGGAATATCTCGCCCCATTGGGGCGCCCCGATAAGATACCAATGAGGATCGGTGCGGGTTTAGGGTTTGCTAATCGGGTTTTGGGGATGTGGATTGTAACACCCCAACCCGAAAAGGGTCCGAATGTCGCAGTATGGAGTTATATCAGAACAAACTAATAAAAATGCAAGCGGAAGTCTCTTATTAAAATCATAAAAAGTCACAAAACATGTGACTCCCAAAAGGTCCAAAACATAACAACCAACTGAAATGAAATCAAAATACTAAATCAAAAGATAGTTTAAAATACATAAGTCCAAATAATGAGGGTTCACTTAGGTAGGTCTTCCTCTCCTACTCTCGAATCTCATAGTCCTGCTCCCAGCTAAATACCTGCCGCATAAAACGCGGCTGAGCTAACGCTCAGTGAACAGATATAAACAATAACTGATAATAAAACAATCAAATGAAATACGGATCAAATTATGTCAAATCAAATAAAAGGAAAAGAGCCTGCTGAGAGAATGTCAGATGAAACAGAATACGAAACGCATATGAATCATATACTGACTCAGAGTGCATAACAAATATCAATCAATATAGGATCGGAGTGCATTGCCCAATTGCCTAAGCATGATACATGAATAGGCCAAATAATCATATCACAATCATATCATAAATCATATACCGACAATTCATAAGTTGTACATGGAGTAGCTAGCTCACAATGTACCAGAATATGATAGGTGTAGGAACACACACCGACCAATCACCAGATACAGATACATATTCCCTAGGATGCATCCATACGCTCCCTGCAAAACAATGTAGCACATACACTAGCTCAAGTCTAGCATACATACTCAGATAATCATAATGGCCAAAGTGTTATATAGCATATACAAAAATGGGAATGCCGGGGACTAATCACATCGCCCCAGATAGTGTCATGCCACCGGTGCCTCAATGACATGGCCATGGTACCTCCATGGCTAGGAATAAAGATACAGAAGCTGGGCAATACAAGGACATATTAAATTGAGAACCATGGTAAATGATATACTTAAATAAAATCAACATCACACATTTCTAAGGGAACAAATAGGCAGAATGGATCTTATTATCAAAACGTAACGGATAATAACCACAAGATTCCTCATAGGAATGGATTATGCACAAACTAATAATGAAGTGGGGATAATAAATTATTTAGCAAATAAATTTGAAACTACCGACAATATCAAATAAAACCAAAGATAGTGCGATCAAACATGAAAAGAAGTTTCCGTAACGATACCTAAAGTGCTAATTGCCTAGTCCCTGGTCATAGCAAACACTCGCCCTTTAGTAGCTGGCTGGCCTTCATCCCCATTGTCAGCCCTCTTGGGACAGTCCTGAATCTTATGCTACGTAGATCCACATTTGAAACATGCTCCTGAAATCTTGTAGCACGATCTCCTAAGGTGAAGCTTCCCACAGGTGACACAAGGTGGGGTTGTAGCTTGATCTAGATACTGGCTCTGATTCGTATCATGGTTGAACTGCTAAGCCTGATCTCTTCCCGTCTTCTGGTTGTTGAAACCCTTCTTATCATCTCCTATATCAATTGCCTATCCGACCTCACGATAGAGTTATGCTCTATCATAGTTCCTCTAGTCATACCCACGCTGATTATCTCCCTGAGCTGGTTGCACACGATCTTCGTCATGGTTCCTCTTAACACCCTATATAGCCCTCTCCTTCATGATCTCAATGTTGCAAGTAGCGTTAGCAACATGTGCTACATCATCAAACTCGGTATTCACAATACCATCCAGAAGATCATCCCGAAGTGCCTACTTGAAAGTCCTAGCCTGTTCTTCCTGGGTTCCTGCCTTGGTCCCCAAGAATCCTGCCAAACGAAGAAACCTCTTCATGAACTCAATACTTGTATCATTCTCCAACTGATGAATCTAATGATACTCTCTCTTATACTTCTCATTCTCGAACCTCGAAAAATACTGAAGAAATAAAGTATCACGAAAATCATTCCATGACAAAGTAGCAACAAAATCATCTCCACCCTTGGCTAACTTATACGCCTTCCACCAGCTGAGGGGGTCACCCTCAAACTTATAGCTAGCAAGTCGAGCTTTGAACACGTCGTCACATCCCAGAACTTCAAAGATTTTCTCAATATGCGCAATTCTCCGCCTCAATCGGAGTAGCCGCAGAGTTGAACGATTGAGGCTTCTGCTTACAAAACCTCTCTAACTAAGTATGAATGGTCATAGGCGGAGCACCACCACCAAAACCACCTGAACCACTCGCCGTGTTTTTTCGGATCTCATTTGTGATACGAACGGTGAGATCCTGAAAGTTGTTGCAACTTCACGAGCAACCGCAGCAGAAAAGTCGGGGTCTAACCACCATTAAGCGTATTCACCATCTGAACGATTAACAAATGAATCAGCAAGCAAAAATATTATAAGATCAAATATGGAAGGAAATGATCATAATGAAAGGAAGAGAGCATAGCAAAAGGAAGCCTAATGTCTACCCAAATCCTCACATGTCATAGCCTAAGCTTTACGGGACGAAACCTAGGCTCTGATACCATAATTATAACACCCCAACCCGACAAGGGTTCGAATGTCAAAGTATGGAGTCATATCAGAAAATACTATGAAATTGGAAGCGAATTTTCTTATTAAAATCATAAAAAGTCACAAACCATATGACTCCCAAAAGGTCCAAAACATAACAACCAACTGAAATGAAATAGTCCAAAATACTAAATCTAAAGACAGTCTAAAATGCATAAGTCCAAATAATGAGGGTTCACTAAGGTAGGTCTTCCTCTCATACTATCGAATCCTATAGACCTGCTCCCAGCTAAATACCTGCCGCATGGAAAAGAAAACGCGATTGAGTTAACGCTCAATGAACGGATATAAACAATAATTGATAATAAGACAATCAAATGAAACACGGATCAAATTATGTCAAATCAAAGAAAGGGAAAAGAGTCTGCTAAGAGAATGTCAGATAGGGGTGTAAACGAGCCGAAATGAGTTTGCACGCCAAGCTCGAACCGACTCGCTTAGTAAAACTCAAGCTCGAACTGACTCGGAGCTCGCTCGAAGCTTTGATTTCAAGCTCGAGCCCGGGCTCGTCATCTCAAACTCGAAGCTGAACTCGACTCGAGCTCGCTTATTGCCACTTTAAAGCTCAAACTTGATGAAAATGGGCATATACAAGCTCGACTCACTCGATTTTACGTAACTATATGTATATAAAAGTGGTAAAATGTAATATCATGAAGTCGATAAGGGCTCATGAGCCTCACGAGTTTGAGATATTCGAGCTTGAACCGCCCGAAAGTGTACCGAAAGTAGTTCGAGCTCGAGCCCCAACTCGCTTAGATCGAAATCGATTTCGAGTAGTTTACGAGTCGATCTCGAATAGCTCACGAGCTGTCTCGTCTCATTTACGCCCCTAATGTCAGATGAAACATAATACAAAATGCATATGAATCAGATACTGACTCAAAGTGCACAACAAATATCAATCAATATAGGATCGGAGTGCATTGCCCAATTGCCTAAGTATGATACAAGAATAGGCCAAATAATCATATCACAAATCATATACTGTCAATTCATAAGTTGTACATGGAGTAGCTAGCTCACAATGTACCAGAATATGATAGGGTGTAGGAACACATCGCACCAATCACTGTGATACGCATACAGATTCCCTAAGATGTATCCATACGCTCTCTACCAAACAATGTAGCACATACACTAGCTCAAGGCTAGCATACATACTCAGATAATCATAATGGCCAAAGTGTTATATAGCATATACAATAATAGGAACGCTGGGGACCAATCACACCGCCCCAGATAGTGTCATGCCACCGGTGCCTCAATGACATGGCCATGGTACCTCGATGGCTAGGAATACAGATACGGAAGTTGGGCAATACAAGAGAAATCATAATCATATCCAATCAATCATATCAAATATTGAACTGAAGTATATCATATCAAATACTGAACTGAATCATATCAAACGGATAACAAACGAATAGAATGAGATAGTAAATCAAATATCAAAACGAATACCAAAATGGATATCAATCAGATGACATAACGTATATCAATAGCAATAAAGGGTAACTATACCAATGGATGTCCTTACTGAAAAAGGACGGAATATTTGTACCTTATGCAAAGCAAGAAAATGAGCAAAGGATCACAAGAGACAAATCACTTCCTCTTCACGGAATCTACACAATTTATATTCACAGATCACAAACGTATTTATTTCATAAGCTTTTCTTAATTTTATAGGTCTTATACTTGTTATCATACTTATAGTATCTTTCATTCTGTTAATACAAATAAGCCGTAAAAACGTTTATTTATATTTTACGATCTTCCATTGTTTTGTAGATAACAAACGTAAAATCATATTAACGAAACAAACAAAATACGTAAATGGTTTGAACTAATAGTTTCTAACATATTCACATTTTCACATAAAACACTAAAACAAGTATAAGTGATTTTATGATTTAGTAATACATATGTACAACAACTAGTGTTTACATATTGGATAAAATATACACATAACTAGTATGTAGTATATTGGGTAATATAAATGGGTAGAAACTTAAGTATCACAAACCATTGGGCAAATACATTGAATGTAGTTGGGTACAACCCAAAGCCCATAACCATGGATCTTGACCCATAACCCATTGCATGACATCATGCTTATATCACATATGGATAATACCCATAACCCATGGATCAACCCATACCCAAGTGACTAAGTGCATTGCACTTAAAGATACATTGTATCTAGCCAAAGATCCATGGTTCAACCCATGACCCATGACCCATAACCAAAATACACATGGGTAAAGAGGCTCCACGGATCCCTAGCTTTGTGCTAGCGGATCCTAAGTAGGATCCGTGGGATCCGGGAACAGTGAGGATTTTTTCCTCTATAAATAGTGAGCTTCATTATTTCACCCCTTTCTAACATACTTTCTCCCTCGAAGAATCTCACTAACCTTAGATATAAGAGATCTATGTTTGTAGTTTTGTTTTTGTGTGATCTTTTAGGTTCCTCTTAAAGGCAAGATCACCACCTTTTGAAGTCGAGCAAGCTCAAGTCCATGAGTTGCCAAGTTATGCTTCCTCATCAAGGCTACCAAGTTTTCTTGTTGATGATCCCTTTCTTTCTTCAAAGAAGTGTAGTGTTGAAGACATTAGTGAAAGATGTCTCAAGTGTCAAGACGAAGATATTTAGTGAAGGGTATCTATCGTCTATAGGATAAAGCACTTGTGGTAGGTGCTTAGAAGTCAAGACACTAAGCATTAAGTGAAAGGTGCTTAGAAGTCAAGAAAAAGAAGCATTAGTGAAAGGTGCTTAAAAGTGAAGACACAAGACATTAGTGAAAGGTGTCTTGTAGATCTAGTCAAAGGCATTAGTGAAAGGTGCCTTAGATGTACATTCGATATGGTGTGCCTTGGCGTACAAGATAGACTAGAATTGGATCCAAGGATATTGATATCCTTGATGATGTTGTAAAGGAGTAGATCTCCTTTGGGATTAGTCGCTGGTGTAGTAGTAGTTCCTTCATATTAATGGAACTAGGTGCTTAGCCTAGTACCTAATAAAGGGTAGGCGACGTTGTGAAGGTGTATTTCACCTTGAAGTGAAAGAACAAGGTACTTAGCCTAGTACCTTATAAAGGGTAGACGATGTTGTGTAGGTGTGGTTCACCTTGGAGTGAAAGAACCCGGTGGTTAGCCTAGTACCGGAAAAAGAGTAGGCGACGTTGTGAAGGCTTCTCCGTCATAAGGAGATTGGTGTAGTGATTACGAACTCTCGAGTAGGTGACTCGGGGAGTGGAGTAGGGCAAGGAAGGTGTCCTTGTAGCCGAACCACTATAAATACTCGTGTTGTGGTTTTGTGCTTCTTACTCTTATCTTTTCATTACTTACCTTTATATGTTTGTTTATCAACATCCAACACACACATCCAAATAGATTGTCATAAGTCAATCTAAATAGATTAAAAGGAAGTTTTAATTGGCAAAACTATTCAACCCCCTCCCCCTTCTAGTTTTCCACAATTGGCATCAGAGATTTTCAAGTACAAGTCTTTTGAAGTATATTGTACTTTAAAAACTTGATACGATCCATGGTTAATTGAAAACTACAAAGAAAGTTTTGTTTTCATAAAAACAAACACCATGTCTTTTAAAACTATATGTTTGGATGTTGATTTGATAACAACATTTTTTTTCTTATTTACTTTTTTTATTTAATTGCACTAATCCTCTTCGTCATGGTGATTAGTCAAAGCTCATACCTACCAAGCTTTAGGAGTCGCTTGGTAACAAGAATACCTTCCTTAAGAAGGTATCTTAATTGCAAAGGAGCGGGAATCATCTAAGTGACATTTGTTGTGTCATTTGTAAAGACATTCCTAAGTGCGCTAGAGGTATGATTTTCTTTATTTTGCTTGATAATTAAGTATGCCTATTTAGGTATTTATATGATTATCTTTTGTGCTTATACATGTTTTTCATAAAGCTTCATTAGGAAGCCTTTTTCTCACATAACGGTTTTATTTCGTCTAAAAGTCGTGGTATATAAAACTTATGTTTTATTTCCTTTAAATCCAATAATAAAACAAAACACGAATTTCAAAAATTCCTCCTTCCCTATAAAACCCCCACCGTCGACCACTCTACCAAACCCTCACTTTTTCAAATCCTCCAATTTCAAAATTTTCTTTTATTCAAAAACTTCATCTTCCTCCTCATTTCATCTCAACCGAAACCAAGAAGATCCGTCATCAACATGGTTTACATCGCACTCGCGCTCATCGCCCTAACACTCATCGCACTGTTCCCCTCTAGCTATGATGAAGTTCATATACAGAGACATTTACTTTGTGTTGTTAATCTACATTGGGATCATATACCCAATCCTTTGTATCATCCTTAGTATTGAAATGCAATATTATTAATAATCTAGTTTATCTAGGTTATTTTAATCATAATGTGTTTGTCACTTATTTTGATTTATATGGTTTGTATGTTTCTCGTGATACATTAAGAAGTCATGTATGCATGCTAAAAGAAAATGTAGGATAAAACATATTTCGTGGTATAAAAATTGTAAAACCTATGTTTTATCAAAATCTGTCATACAAATGATCCACGGATCCTTAAGTTATACTAGCCGATCCCTTTGTAAAAGAAACGGGATCCGGCCCCACTGAAAAACAGTTTTCATGCAAGATTAAAAAACAATATCTTCCTAAATGTAATAATCCACTAGAAAGTCAAAACCTTGAGTATATCAAAGTGTTAAATACCATTGTTAATAAAAATCTAGTAAAACATTAGATTGTCATAGGTTGACCACAAACATCTCCCCTTTATTAACTTATCATTTTTATAGGTTTAACTATGACGCATGAATATGAGTTTGATTTTTCACTCACTAGCGCCTACACTAATATCTCTCTAACCCAACACACCGCAATCATGCCCGTGGGTTCAATAATCTCAAAACCGCCACTTCCATGAAGGACGATTGTAGACACCTCTCTACAATTCGAAGAAGGTATCAATACCTCCTTCCGAACCATAGGACTAGAATGTCTTCTTGAAATCAACGAGAAGATATGTCCAAGGTTCATAATGGAATTCTTCCACAAGTCGAACTCGTCGAATTCGAGGATCGCTTCTTCATCACTTTGGTTTTATATCAAAACCAAAAGTTCACCTTAAGCCTTGGGCATTTTGCTCACATCCTCCGGATTCCAAATCATGGACAATGTGCCTTCAATGAAGATTGGTCTCTTGATTCTCTCTTCAACTTTCGTGAATAAAATAGTCCATATTGTTCACACATACCCTCTCCGGAAGATTTAAATCGCATAATATGCAAAACTCGACCATATTACTCCGATCCAAACATTATCTTTACAAGGGATATCCGAGAAGAGTACAAGCCTTGCACTCATCCCACGGAAAATGTTTGGAGTCTTAGGGGAAATCGAGAAATCCTTCCCAATTGTTGTGCTCACATGTTGTACCGTTGCTAACACAACAACCTTACAATCTCGCCTACTTCTTTGCAAGGCGAATCGCAAATCTTCAAAGCTCCAAGAATAAACTCATCCCTTATGGAATGTTCTTGACATGCCTCTATCATAATGTTATGCACTTCCATCCTCACTTTCAAAGTCCGCTGTAATGCATCAGGAACAAGATGATGGAACCGCTAAACATATCCCTCATGAAGACTTTCTTCATTCTTGATTACACCAACACTCATCAATCACATAATGATCCTCCTAGGGAAAACACTCAAGGAAACTAATAGTATTCCAAAATAGGATCAAATCTCTTGTACTGCGTTATCAATGTAATCCAGTTTCCTTCATGAAATAAAACATTTTACATTTGATATCTTAGTATTAGAATTCTCTTTAGACTATCCTTGAGATATAATGCATTGTCAAGATCATTTCATACCTTTAGTAAAGGTCCTCATTGAGCAGATTACGGGATCCCAAAGATTGTACTAGACCGGATCCCTACTCTAGGGAACCGTGGGATCCGCAAAATGTAAAATGCAATTACAAGCATTATATTTCAAACATATCCTTAGAACACCTCACACACTAATCCAAAGCATAGCCTAAGGCAAAATTAAGTCCTTATCAAGATAGGTTGATCTTTCCTACATAACTCACCTAGATCACACTCTAAGACGATTGTAAATCTACCGCTTCGCCCTAATCCACTACTCTTCCGCTCTTAAACTCACACTTCATTTTTTACTTGATCTCTCCCATCTAGCTTTAGAGATCTTTCGATTATGGCAAAATTGATCATAAATCATCCTCACCTCAAAATTGATCAAAGTTGATCAAAATCTAGTTTTCCCATCTCAAAGCTTCTAGGATATTTTCCAAAACACTATCCTAAGACACAACCTGATCTATAAGATCATTTAGCTTCAATTGACACTCTAAATCTTTAGTGTCATCCTTGGTCATCCATTGGTACTCTTGAAAGTTCCAAATCCTTCCATAAATGACAATCATTAGCTACATCATTCATTACCTTCAAGTACTCAAGCATCCCTTCATTTAAAACACTTAGGAGGACTGAAACACTCAAGATGATATAGGTCTTAGATCTTAGAAACATCATTTCCACTTCTTCATAGTTATTTAGAGCCGGATCCCTAGGATTAGCTTTCCAGACGGATCCCTCCGGTGAGGGAACCGCGGGATCCGGATGACAGTATAGGTCAAATCTTGCTAAAACAATCATTTCAACTCATCTTCATAACTCAAACACTCCATCTCATCTTAAATGAGTTCCTAGATCGCTGCAACCTCTGGGTTGACTCTTGTGCAAGTCAATCATCACATTCCAATGAATCCTAGTGGCTTAAGGCTTAAATGCACTTGCCAAATCTTTTAGTTTATAAACCACCTTGTTAGGACCTCCATAGTCATCACTCTCATCCTAACTTTCAGCTCTTGCAACCTCTTGAAATCATCCCATCATGAGGAAAACCCCAAGTAGTAACTTATCCACCAAAGATGTATGATCTTGGTTTGTTAAACAAGAGGTGCGGCGGCTAGGTTAAGAGTTTAGAGAGAGAAAGTGGGAGAGAATGGGAACCCTAAAGAGACAAAGAGAAATGTATTAT
>OU343218.1:234602995-234659863 GCA_910596185.1 Chrysanthemum makinoi
TGTAGGATCTTGGTTTGTTAAACAAGAGGTGTGGCGGCTAGGTTAAGAGTTTAGAGAGAGAAAGTGGGAGAGAATTAGAACCCTTAGAGAGACAAAGAAAAATGTATTATTAAGCTCCAACCCTTTGCCTTGGAGGGCAAAGGGTATTTATAGGGTACAAGCTTACACGCCTCTTATTAGGTCAGTGGATCGCAGGCCACAGTGGGTAAAGACTGTCCGCCGTCCTCCACGGTGTTACAAAGTATTCTTAAATACTAACACTGAATTACTATGACTACGAGCTTCCTAACGAGTATACATACTTGAGGTGACCGACATTTTAAGTACTGGATTTACTAAATCCCAACAATCTCCCCCTAAGGGAGGTCACCTCTACTTACAATGATTACAAACTGATATAACATTTCGTTGTTCTTGGTTTCTTTGATTAATCACTTTTGTTCTTTAGCTCGTAGTCTTTGAATCGTCATGTACTGCATGTTTTGAGTTTTCGGTGGAGGTCTTAAACCGATCCACGCGTGATGATGAGTTTTGAGCCGCTTTGAGATCATCGCATAGCAGAAATCGACTCTTCCATTGTGGTGCTGATAGTATGTGATGTTTGTGACCTTTGGACCGACATGCTCACATTCTGGATCATGATATCTACTTATCGAGTAGCGAAACTTTTAGTCTGGAAACATGATATTTGCGGCGTAGCCAGAAGTGTGGCATGGAGTGAAAATATCATAGACATCGATGCACTTATCATGATTTCTTTAGATAAGAATGTGTTGTGTGAGCATGCGGCTATAGATTGACCGCTCCATTCGGTATCTGCAAACGTAGAGTGTGAACCTGCATAAGACAGTTAGCAATAAAGCGCGAAAGTGTCTTTGATCACTTTCGATGAATTGAGGTACACGGCCCACGGTTCCCGTTGATCAGTACAAGTACCGTGATCAGGTAAAATTCAAAGAATCTCCTTGAGTTTAGGTTTCGCAATGCTCTAGCCGTTCTCAAAGCAGGAGGGTCTCAAAGAGACACGAATTGATGAACCAGTGAATAGAGATTCACTGATTGATGAAAAGAGATTTGAAAAACAATTGTGTATTGCTTAATTGAAAGTGTTTTGCAATACAACGAAGGTTTTATGGAAAATCAATTATCAATCATAAATACCCTTTTAATTTTGAACCATTAATCACACGATCGATGTGCTATGGAAAATAATTTTTAAGCACAACGACCGGTTTTTCAAAGGTATCCGTCAATCCATAACCGAACCGGGATTGATTCAAAAGATTGAGTCGCTCCATTGTTTCTGTTCAATTGTCACATGGTTGATCTATTGGATAGATCTCACATGCCACCTACCAGGAGCTTGTTTGATGTTGGCTCCTTTCCATCTTCATAGTGAATATGTTTGCATATCACTCGGATGTTCTGGCAATACCACAAGGATAATGCGTAGGACTTATAAGATATAATCTCTTTCCACATGTGTGAAACGAGAGATCTTCATTGAAAGTGTTCTAAAGAGATTTATATGATGATCTCGTGGCTCTAGACTCAATTGTGCATATTTGGTTCCTATGCGAGGAACTAGGGAGAGGGTCTCGATCCTTCTTCAATATCAACAATCTCTAAGAGAAAGTCGATAGATCATGTCGGTTCCCGGTGAGATTGAAACAAGCCCTTTTAAGAGGAACTTGAGTGGTTTGGAAAGTTTAGTGCAAAGCGTCCACTGGGTCCATGACGTCTTGTCTTCAATACCGTGTTACCTTAGTAACCACCATTAGAGCATATGAATTGAACCCGGTTTCGCCTACGGTTAAATAAATGGAGGGCTATTTCTTTTCACCCTTTTTCTCATTAAATTATTTTCATTCTTCAACCCCTTCAGTGCTTACCGAGACTTCATTACTAGAACCTTGTTGGGTTTATTCCAATACTAGCTCTATCTCAGTCCGCACTCTTCCCATATCTCACTTTTCTCCTTTTTTCAATATAACTAAGGACTCTACACTATCTAGTGGATTGTCCCTGGGTAGATCCCTCCAGTTCTGGCGGATGATGGGAACAAATACCTATCCTTATCATCCTTATATCACCATACATAAAATAAAGTTGGTCGGTCTATTTGGTATTGTTCATCTGCCATTGGAACCAATTGAAAACCATTTGAAAATCAATCCAGATACTTGTGATATAATATCAAAGCATTTTGTAACTGAATTGTTTTTGATATATTTAGAAAAAGAGCTCCCCCTCAACGTGTGCTTCATGTATTTGAAATCGTTTGGCACACGGAGGCACGAGGAAGAAATAACTTCGTTGATTACCATTTTCTAATAGATATCATCATCACTTCCCAAATCAAATAGATAAAGCATTTTGGGGAAGGATGAGATTTTCAAAAGATTGCTCCCCCTCAATGTGTGCCTCGTGGTTTAAAAGAGTTTTGCACGAACTAGAGGGAACCTGCACTTTAAGACAAATTAATCACGTTTCAATTCTTAGTGGTTTAAGATAGATGCTCCCCTCAACATGTACATGGAAAATTTGAAATCGTTTGTCACATGTGGGGAGGACGGCTTGCTAATCATTTTAAGAAACCATTTCCTGAATTATCAGTTTAACACCAATTTAAATCACAAATTCTCCCCCGATCACAATTATCAAATCGTTTGAGATTTTGAAAGCATTTAAGGAGAATTGTGACTTGATTATGAAAACATTTTCACTGATAAGGATCAGATTTTGAGACTTTAAACTCCATTGATTAAACATGCATGAATATCTTTTGAAAACAATTGAATGACAAATAACCTTTTAATTTAATTGAAATCATTCTCCCCCTCAATCAATGACATATGTTGTTGATTGAGAGATGGATGTTTTGACAAAACTTTTAAGACCAGATGATTTTCAAAAATAGAATCCAAGTCATTTAAGAAAGCAATTAGTTTTCAGCAGATAAATGTTTATAGAATCAGAGCATGAGATTTGAAAAATTACGATAAGGCATGGCTATGTTCTTTCTTTGAAAAGCGGGTTACTGCCTGAGATGACAATAAACCAACATTTTTCTAAATGTCATTTTTTTTTGTCAAAATTTTTAATTTTTAATTTTTTTTTAAGCTCGAACTTCATCTAGAGACCCGTGCCATTCTTTGAGTGACAACTCAAAGTCCGTAGATGTTATCGAACCGACAAGAAAAACATGATAAATAAACAATAATTTTTGAAGATTTTCAAGATTTTCTGATTTTTTTATGGATTTTAAAAAGTTTTATATTTTTGTATTTGGTTTTTGAATAAATATATACAAAGAATAGATAGAGTCGAACACCTTTACTCCTCGACGTCTCACGAAGACGTTTGAGCGTTTCTGGTTGAAGGCTCTTTAAGCCTAGTCGTGGAAGAATGAACTCAAAGCGTTCTCGAAAGAGCTTTGGTGAAGATGTCTGCTAGTTGATATTCGAGACCTCTGAAGTATAATTCAACCACACCTTTTTCAACTTGTTCCCTGATGAAGTGATGTCGAATGTCGATGTGCTTTGCTCTAGAATGTTGAACATTGTTGCAGCAGAGAGCAATGGCACTTTGTTATCACAGATTACATAGGAACTTTGTGGAATACAAAGCCATAGTCAGATAGTTGGGATCTCATCCATAAGATTTGAGCACAACACGATGACATGGCTATGTATTCAGCCTCTGTAGATGATATGGAAGTGCTCATCTGCTTTTGAAGACCAGCTGTCAAGCTTATCACCTAAGAATTGAGCACCACCTGACGTACTTCGACGTGTATCTTGACATCCTGCATGGTCAGCGATCTGCATAGGCGTTAGTGACATACCGAAGTCCTTCGAATACCAAAGACCTATGTGAATAGTTCCTTGGAGATACCGAAAGACCCGTTTAACCGCTTCAAGGTGCTTTTGGTAGGCTTAGCCTGGTATCTAGCACACATGCATACAGCGAACAAAATGTAAATCGGTCTGCTGGTGGAGGTACATCGGATCCAATCATACTTTGATATTTCGTTTGATCTACTATGATCCCTGAGTGGTCCTCATCCAGTTTTGTATGCGCTCCAGGTAAGTGTCAACAGGTCACTGGAGGTAAATCCAAATTTCTTTAAGATTTCATTAGCATATTTTGATTGATTTATAAAAATGCCTCAAGGACTTTGTGAAATTTGTAATCCCAAGAAAAATGACATTTGTCCCATCATTGACATTTGAAATTTGGAGTCCCATCTCCATAGAAATAATATCATCAACATAAATTTGAACGTGAATTAAATGTTTGCACGACTTTCGGTGAACAATGTTGGATCAATCGCTCCTTTGCGAATCCGGTGGATAGAAGAAATTTTGATAGCGTATCATACCATGCACTTGGAGCTTGTTTCAAACCGTAAAGGGCCTTTTTCAAGCGATAGACATGAGTAGGATGCTCGGATTCACAAAACCTACGGTTTGGATGGCGAATACCACTTCTTTAAGATCTCCATTAAGAAAGGCGGTTTTCACATCCATCCGATAAACTACCATGTTTTGCTAGCGGCATTAGCCAAGAAGATTCGATGGCTCGATACGTGCAAAGGAGCAAAAGATTCCTCAAAGTCGATACCTTCTTCCTGAAGATAGCCTTT
This sequence comes from Chrysanthemum makinoi, assembly GCA_910596185.1. Taxonomy (NCBI): domain Eukaryota; kingdom Viridiplantae; phylum Streptophyta; class Magnoliopsida; order Asterales; family Asteraceae; genus Chrysanthemum; species Chrysanthemum makinoi. The sequence goes on from OU343218.1 coordinate 234,607,644, forward strand.
TGCCACTAATCGTGCTTATTTTACATCACCGTGCTCATCAAGCTTCACTTTGAAGATCCACTTGAGAGCAATGATCATTGTCAGAGGGAGCGTGTACTAATTCCCATACATCTAGACGATCAAACTCATGAATTTCTTCTTGCATTGCATTAAACCAACTGTCCTCGGACATTGCAGTTTTAACATCTTTTGGTTCGATCTTAAAGAGTACTGAGTTGAAGAAGCACCATAAGGCATCAGTAGCTAATTGTTTTTGAGTTGATACAGGACGAGAAGGATTCCCAATGATGTTATCAAATGGATGGTCATGTGTCCATTTTTTGAAATGCTCGTGTGGTTGTTGTTGAAGGACTGATGTAGCAGAGTTTAGTTCCCCTGATGAAGATGTTTCAGGAGATAGTTCAGGGGCAAATATTTTTTCAAATGGAGCATCTTCGGGAGTAGCAAAGGGATTAACTTCATCATTGGTGCCAGAGACAATTCCATGATGTACATTCGATGATTGATGATTTGTTGATGAGACAGAATGAGCAAGAATGTGCGCTTCTTGGCTTAATGACATTGAAACTGAAGTGTTGACTTCATTTACGGATAGGAGCAGAACTGTTGTTGAACCGATAGATCGGTGGCACTTGGCTCATAATGATCATCAAACATTGGATCAAATAGTTTCTTTAAATCATCTTCAGATGGAGGTACATATGGAGTTCCTGGAGAGAAGTTTGGTACAAGGGATGACCCAATGGGACTGATTTGAAGTGCGGGTCCAGAACTGGATTGTTCAGGAGCCATTTTCCCGGATATCTCATCGAAGTGACGTGAATAGTTTCCATGATATCTCGAGTTCTTTTGTTGTAGATTCGGTAACCCTTCTTGTTTGGTGCATAACCTACAAAAACTCCAATGTATGCTTTAGCTCTCAATTTACCTAAATCTTGACCGTCATTTGTTGGATAGCATAAAGCACCAAACACACGAAGGTAGGATAGATCAGGTTTTCATTTATGGACAAGCTCATATGGAGTTTTCTTATGAGAGGTGTGAATAAGTGAACGATTTTGGGTGTAGCAAGCAGCATGACAATGCCCAGCCCATAGAAACATTGGAACATTTGAATAAATAAGCATTGTTCTGGCGGCTTCTACAAGAGTTTGATTTCGTCTTTCAACTACACCGTTCTGTTGAGGAGTTCGTGGAACACTTCTTTGATGACTGATTCCAATACTTTCATAAAATTGACTTAAGTCTTTGTTAACGAATTTTGTGCCATTGTCAGTTCGAACAATTCTAACCGTATTGTTAAGACAAACCTGGAGTTGCTTGATAAGTTTGATGATGACATTTGGAGTTTCATCCTTTGTCCTCAAAAAATTTACCCAAGTAAATCGAGAGTAGTCATCAACAATGACTAAAATATATTTCTTCCCGTTAATCATTTGCACTCTCATTGGTCCGCACAAGTCCATATGAAGGGTATGAAGAACTTCCATTACAAAGTTTGTGGGTTTTGGTTTGTGGGCATATTTCGTGCTTTTTCCCAATTGACAGGTGTGAACAAAGATGATCTTTTTCATAATTTAATCTAGGTAAGCCTCTGACAAGATCCTTTCTGGTAAGGTTATTAATGGTGCCGAAGTTCAAGTGATTGAGACGACGATGCCATAACCATGACTTTGTTTTGAAGCCTTTGACAACAAAGATTGGAGAGGACTTCATCATGTTTCGATAAATATGGTGTATAGGTTTGAACCACGAGTACCTCTTAGTAGATCCACACCATCAAGATCTCTAACGAAGCAAGAATGTTTTCTAAAAACAACTTCTAAATCGGAATCACAGAATTGACCAACAGAGAACAAGTTATGACCAATACCTTCCACATAATATACCTGGGAAATTACACTATCTCTGACCACATAATCTCCATATCCCATAATGGCTCCAAAATGGTCGTTTCCGAATCTACGGTTCCAATAAATTTACTCACGAAGTTCATGAGTCCGCATGACCGGTCACCGGTCATATATGCTTTGAACGGCGCTGAGTCCAAATACCGGAATTGAGGACGATTTGTATGCGACTTGCATTTGAACACAGACAAGAATGGATAACTGGATAATTTGGAACCCCATGAACGATTGGGTTCCGTTTGGTTAGTACACATTATTGGAGCCTACACATCAGTAATAGGAGATATGACCTCATTAGTATTGGTTGCAACACTAGTAGTGACAGATGGGACCTGTGAGGTGTGTTCACTTCTTAAAGGTATGATTCTACCAGTAGGCTTCCATTTCTTAGAAGGCATGGATCTAGACAACTTAGGGCAAGATTCATTCAATTTGAATTTTCACTGCAAAGAGGGTTTCCATTGATAACCCATATTGCTAAATTTTCTTCCAGTAGGCTTCCAACAGTTGCTAACCTTTTTCTTTTTAGGCTTCGAGATCTCCTTAACATGTCTAGCATTTTTATATTCTTGGACTGTAGGAGTATTATCAACATTAATCACCTCATTCTTAGAACATTTATGATTAAGACCAGAAATCAAACATTCATTACATGTTTTGCAATGTAGTAGAATTCGCAATTAATTATATGCACGCTTATAGCTAATAATAGAATCAACACGATTCGTTTTATTCAGCTCAAACTTATTCTTCCTAGGGTGTTCTTCTACTAGCTTTTCTTCAACACTTTTGGTAGGCAAGATCCTATATCGCATTGTATTGCCTGAAGGCTTTGACCCGCTAACCTTAGTATTGCCGATTACTCTTGTAGAAGGAACAACAGGAATATTAGTTGGTGAAACTACACTGTGCCTTGGTGGTCTAGAAGTACTTGGGTTCTGAAGTTATTGTGAGGTACATTAAAAGTCACATTCTTATCCTTAGGCATCGAACTGGGTGCCACTATTCTATCTCGCCTATTGCTAAATTTCGGACATGTGACAATTATGTATTTTAAGAGTTCTTGAGATCGTTTGGCATCCATGCAAGCATAGGCAATGGTACTATCAAGAGGTTTTTCTAATCTTTCATCTTCAACAATCTCACGAAGACCCTTTAAACTTTCCTTAAGAGATGAGAGATATGCTTTATGTGCAAGTTCATTATTCCTAATGGGCGGGGGAATATATAACATATCAATAGCATACTTATCACAATCAGAGACTTTAGGAACAGAGTACTTGCAATTGGGGATTGGCAACTTTCCTTTCACCTCACGCTTAAGATCCTCAATGTCATTAAGTAAAGAAGTTATCTTTTCAATTTGTTTATCATGTGTAACTTTAAATGAATCACATAACTCTTTATTTTGATCATTAACTTTTGAAATTTCAGTTTTAAAACAAGCATTTTCCTTTTGTAAGTTATAAATGATGTTTTGAAGTTGGAAATTCTGAGAATCTAAAAGTGGAGGCATATGGGAACCAGTTATATCCCTCTTTTCACCTTTCAATTGTGAAATTTGAGCTTTCAACCTTTTGATCGTGTTATAATGAGCTCGAATTTGTTCATCACGTTTGTTGATTTCAAAAAATGCATCAAACTCAGGAGCATCAGACGATGTCGTGATATTTGAGGTTTTAACATTTTCTTTGAGATGTTGATATTTTAATTGCAAAGCAAAATGTTCAACTTCTAATTTTGAAAGATGTTTAACCAGATTATCATGATCATCCTGTTCAATTTTCTCATGCAATTTTGAATTCGTTTTTTCAAGCTCAATGACACGATCATGGGAAACTTTCAAAGCAACAAATAATTCATGAAATTGAGATGCAGTAATAGAAGAATTCATAGCAACATAGAACACATCTTGAGCAACACTTTGAGAGATCAAGTTCTCATTTAGTATATGCAGATTCTTCCTTTCAATTTCATTGTATTTTAGTTCCTGTTCATAATCATTGACTTCAACTATCATTGCATCGAATTCCTTTTCCATTTCTTTAATATCGGTGTTTATTCCAATTTTAAGACTCTCAAATTGTCCTTTTAATTGTTTAAAGAAAGGCATGACTTCGGTTAAATAACATTCTTTCATTTGCTCAAAACCTCTTTCCCCCTCAGTAATCCCTGTAGGTGTGATTCTCTTCTTACACGTTTTCTCAAAATCAACAAACATTTGATAAACAACATATAGGCTGATTAAGGTCCTGCTATTAGTGGCAATAGATCTAGGCACTAAATGCATTGGTGTATTAGGAGGATACACAGTTCACGGGCAATTTCCTACAAGGGGAATTCGTTTCAACAACGTTTTCAGACTTTTGTAAATCCATTTCTTTTTTCCAGAACATTTGTTCGGGAGTTAGAAGTTTCTGAGGCTTAAACTTGTTTAAGGAAATCCAGTTTTCCTTTTTGTAATCATGGGGACTGATTATAATGTTCTTATATTTGCATTTGAGATCTTCTAGCTTCTTATTCATTTTCTCCCTAGTGACTTCATCTGATTTCTTATCTTCCTTAGTGCACTCAATGCAACTAGGGTTCTGCCTAGGCTTAAGGATTTCATTACCATCATAAAGTACCTTATTTGCAGCTCTAGCCTTTTTAACTACCTCGGGATTAGGTTCCTCAACAAGTGGAATGCTATGCTTATCGCTTAAGACTCTATGTTTCGTGACCAAGTGAGCAGTCTGAATGGTGTTACCTTGTACGTACAACTTATTTTCAAGCTTGTTTTTCAAAAATTTTAGATTAGAGAACTCATTCAAAAGTTTCGATTCCTTAGCAGTGAATTCTTGCTTAAGCGTTTCACATTTTCTTGAAGTTCTTGTTTTTGCTTAGCAGTTTTAGAAAGCTTTTCTTGTAAGGAATTTAACTCTTGTTTTAGTACTTCTTCTTTAAACCCACTTTTTCTAATGAGTGTACGCATTTGGTCATCTATTTCCTGCTCACGAGTGGTCAACTCAAATTTAGCACGTTGTTCATAGATGGCTGCTTGTTCTTTATAGGCATTCAGTTCAGAGATAACAGAATCATCAGTGGTACATGCAGTGTATTCATCATAAACATATTCATCATTGATTACAGAAGATACATCACTAGGTACAATCTCACTTTTACTTTGTTTCACATATTGATCATAAGGAACAATATTGCTATTATCCTCATTTTCAATATCTGATTCATAAGTTTCAGTAGATTGTACTTCATGGTGAATCTTTTGCTCATCAGCCACATCATATAGTTTGAGTACCTCTTTAATGATGGATTCCTTGGATAGACCTAAGATGGATTGTGCATATGGTTCATCATCAACGTCCGAGTCAAATGCATCACAATCTGCAACTTGAAAGGCGTTGGGATTTTTCTGAGCAGCATGCACTGGTTGTTCGTCCACATCAGCATTGTATGTTCTAGCATTCCCATCTGACAAGAACAACAACTCCTCTTCATTCAACATTGCACCATTATCTTGTGCTTGTACCAGTAACATCTTGTCCCTGAAGTATTCTGCGTTTTGAGGACGTTTAGGTTGAGTGCAATTCCTAGCAATGTGTCCTTCTCCACCACAGTTGTAGCATTTGATTGGTTTTAATTGACCCTGAACAATATTCCTTCCACGATTTTGATTTCCAACATATCCACCACCAACACCAGCATTCCCATAACCTTCATTACCTTGTTCATTGTGTGGAAGATAAGCATTCTGTCTTCCTTGCACATTTTCCACCACAATCCTTCCGTCTTTCACAGTGGCATGATTTTGACGATTGGATGCAGTTCTGAGATAGTTGTTAGTGTGAGGGGTGAGATTCAGGTTTTGCTTGACCATAAGAGCCACTTGATTGATAAAGTGCTCCATGACAGCATCAGAACTAGGTTGCTTATATCCGAATCAGAACGGGCTTGTGATCATCATTTCCAGTGGGTGTGACTTGAGATGCTTTGGTGAAGAATGCAGTTGTATCATTCGATGAGCTTGTTTCTCCTGGTTGAGATTTGAACTGTTCAAGAATCCTTTTTTCAAACATAGCATGTTTCTCATTCTGAAGAAGGAAGGCATACAATTGCTCATAGTTGGTGTTCTTTAGTCCTTTTGTAAGCTTCACAGAAGTGACAAACTTGTGCCATTCGGGATTCATATTGTTTACGAATTTTGAGTTCAATTTGAATGTTTGGCATAGTCATCTTGATATTTCTCATATCATTCACCAGCTTGTGGAATCTCACGTAATATTCATAAACACCTTCTTCAAGTTTCATCTTAAAGTGCTCAAATTCATCATACAGCTGTGATTCTCTGCCTTCGATAGTCAATTCAGAACCCGAGAGAAGCATCTTGACATTATCCCAAACTGCCTTGGCTTCTGTGTTGTGATTGATAAGCTTGTAGATATCTTTTGGAAGACCTTGAAGAATAATATTCGAAGCCCTGATATCATCATTGAATCTCTTTTTCTCCTTATCAGTGAGTTCATCATACATCTTAGGTCTATCCATTCCATAAACTATTGTTCCATCTGCAGCAGTATCAATCATGTCTCTAGTAGTCTCAACCTGATACGGTCCTTCATCAATAGACTTAAGGATGTTAACCCCATTCTCCTTTCCTAAGCAGTACAGCCTGATTCTTTGTGACCAAGACTCATAGTCAGTTCTGTCAAGCATGGGAGGACGAGTATCAGATCCTGCAGCTTGCACATCATCAGTAACGGAAGACATGTTTAAATTCTACGGGATTTTACAAATCTTTGACTTAACCGGGAAATAGATACTTTCACGGGATTTTACAAAATCAAGAGATAAACCGTAAAACTTATGCACTTATGCGTAGACAGCAGAGTTACGCGTAGGAACAAACTTACGAGTAGACACAAGCTTACGCGTAGACAGAGTTTACGCGTAGACTAGAGCTTACGCGTAGAGTTTTTAGGGTAAAAGGCTTAAGTTTACGCGTAAACCAAAACTTAGGTGTAAGAACCTTATGCATAAGTTTCCCTTAGGCGTAAGACAAGCTTATGCGTAAGAAATAGCTTATGCGTAGGAATTGTTACGCGTAAGTTTATGCTTATGCGTAGACTTAGGGTTTTATCCACAAAAATCTCTTACACTTCACAGTGCACGAGATATCCAAAGTCGAAGTGTTTTTCAGGCTAATCCAAGCAAGAATAACACTGAGTAATCACCAGAAACGAAGATCAAGTGAAAAACACCTTACGCGTAGGATTAGGGTTTTGATACGCGTAGAAAGTACAAATTTTTGCCAAACACGTTTTTATGATCAAAACCTTTTACAAAACTTGATTATTATGATGAAACAACCTTAAAAACACCAAAATAACAAAGCTTGAGGATCAAAACCACCTTTCTCTCTTACGCGCTCTCTTACGCGTAGGTTCGTACACACGTATCCAAACACTCTTAAAAACCAAGAAAAGCTCGTAAAGTTCGAAACTTTTTGCAAGAAACTGAAAGTTTAACACTCAATAAACCTTAACCCACAAGATTCTTGGATTAAAACGTGAAAAATTTAAAGCTTTAATGATTCAAAAGTATCGTGTACGAGACAACCTTTTTACGCGTATACACCAAACCTTAACCCAAGAATAACAATCAAACCAAGAACATGAGAGATGGATGATCAAACCATGGCTCTTGATACCATTTGTATGATCTTGGTTTGTTAAACAACAGGTGCGGCGGCTAGGTTAAGAGTTTAGAGAGAGAAAGTGGGAGAGAATGGGAACCTTAGAGAGACAAAGAGAAATGTATTATGAAAAGCTCCAACCCTTTGCCTTGGAGGGCAAAGGGTATTTATAGGGTACAAGCTTAGACGCCTCTATTAGGCTGTGGATCAGGCATACAGTGGGTAAAGACCCGTCCGTCCTCCACGGTGTTACAAAGTATTCTAAATACTAACACTGAATTACTACGACTACGAGCTTCCTAACGAGTATACATACTTGAGGTGACCGACACTTTAAGTACTGGATTTACTAAATCCCAACAAAAGAACCACCCATGAAAAGAGCTCGTGTTATACACGAAATTTCTTCAACCGAATCATCTCCCGTCAAGCCAACAAATGATAGAATTCTTCATCATCCAATCAAACCAATTCCTAAAAGGATAGTACCCACAAAACTACCTATGCCAAACACCACCATACCTCCTAGGCCAAACAATATCATCTCCACTAAACCATCACCATTGGTTCCTAGAGGTATTTCATTTACATCCCCACTATCATCACCACACCTTTACAATTTAGAGGACTTGCCTCCTAGGCCATCTCATTCGCTTCCGCCGACAACATTCTCCTCATTAGGAGGAATAATGGTTCAAAATCAAGGTGTTGATTCAACACTTGCTCCGGCTTCCTTTTCGCCGTTTCCATCATATAATCCCATTTGGATTATGAGAAATCATCAAAGTCAAACACCCGACCATATGGAAGTTGACACTTCTCTACCACCACCATCATTTTTGGTTGAGTCATTCTCAAATACACCTCCACCAATTCCTCCATCGTTTGAAGCTCCGCAAGCCGCTTCACTTGATCCTTCGCATCAAGTCATTTCATTTCTTCCACCACCACTACCTAGCCATGACAAAGATTGCTATCATTGTCAACATGTTGAAAGTTTGATACATGAAGTACGAGAAGACCAACGTTTCATGTTCTATCATCTCCTCGAACGTTTCGACGAGATCAAACCTAAACAAAACTTGAGCTAGAAGATTTTTAGTGGTGTCCTAGCATCAAGCGATAGTTGGTTTAGAAATTTCTAGTAATGTATTTTCTTATTTTCTTAGTTTTTAGAGTCATGTATATCATAACTCTAGTTTTATTAAATGGAATTACATGCTACTTGTTATTTTTCTGAGCATATGATTACCTTGTATTCATATCTCATTTTTGTGATAACATTACTTGTTATATCACCTTTGCTGAAATTAAATAGCTAAAACGGATCCCTCAGAATTACCTAGACGGATCCCTACTAGGAGGGAACCGCGGGATCCGTGAGACAGAAAGCTTTCTTTCTACTAACTTGAATCACATTTGCAGGAAATTGTGAATTATACTTGATTTCTAACCTTTTTTTTGTAGTTATTCAATTTACATATGAAGACTTTGACATCCTAAAGCTAGGGGGAGCTTTATGTCAAAGCAATACATTGCAAATTACTTGCAATACTAGGTTTACATTTCGTGACATCCCTTTGCAAAAATTGCAATCATCAAGGGGGAGCACATTCGTCTTTTAGACAAAATCTTTTGCAAACTTATTTGCAAACAAACTAGATTAGTATCACTTACTTGACGCCCTTACATAGGGATGGACTCATCAATGGAGAGTAAAAGACGAGATCCTTTCCCGTTATTTGCTCTCTATTTCTTTTTACTTTTTCTTTCACATGTTTTTCTTAAAAATAATGTGTTGCCTTCCTTCAAACACTTTTTGTTTCGACAAAAAGGGGGAGAAGAAAGTAAAAACTACAAACTCAAACTTTTACGAATTTTAGCTTTTCCTTAAAATAATTTTATGGTTTGTCATCAATAAAAAGGGGGAGATTGTTAATACAAATAAGCCGTAAAAACGTTTATTTATATTTTACGATATTCCATTGTTTTGTCGATAACAAACGTAAAATCATATTAACGAAACAAACAAAATACGTAAATGGTTTGAACTAATAGTTTCTAACATATTCACATTTTCACATAAAACACTAAAACAAGTATAAGTGATTTTATGATTTAGTAATACATATGTACAACAACTAGTGTTTACATATTTGGATAAAATATACACATAACTAGTATGTAGTATATTGGGTAATATAAATGGGTAGAAACTTAAGTATCACAACCCATTGGGCAAATACATTGAATGTAGTTGGGTACAACCCAAAGCCCATAACCCATGGATCTTAACCCATAACCCATTGCATGACATCATGCTTATATCACATATGGATAATACCCATAACCCATGGATCAACCCATACCCAAGTGACTAAGTGCATTGCACTTAAAGATACATTGTATCTAGCCAAAGATCCATGGTTCAACCCATGACCCATGACCCATAACCAAAATACCCATGGGTAAAGAGGAGCGTTCCACGGATCCCTAGCTTTGTGCTAGCCGGATCCCAAGTGAAAGGGATCAGTGGGATCTGGGGAACAGTAGAATTTTTCCTCTATAAATAGTGAGCCATTTCTTTATTATTTCTTACCCCTTTCTAACATACTTTCTCCCCTGAGTTAAATCTCACTAACCTTAGATCCAAGAGATCTATGTTTGTAGTTTTGTTTTTGTGTGATCTTTTAGGTTCCTCTTAAAGGCAAGATCACCACCTTTGAAGTCGAACAAGCTCAAGTCCATGAGTTGCCATGCTTTCTCATCATCAAGGCTACTGAAGTTTTCTTGTTGATGATCCCTTTCTTTCTTCAAAGAAGTGTAGTGTTGAAGACATTAGTGAAAGATGTCTCAAGTGTCAAGACGAAGATATTTAGTGAAGGGTATCTATCGTCTATAGGATAAAGCACTTGTGGTAGGTGCTTAGAAGTCAAGACAAAGAAGCATTAGTGAAAGGTGCTTAGAAGTCAAGAAAAAGAAGCATTAGTGAAAGGTGCTTAGAAGTGAAGACACAAGACATTAGTGAAAGGTGTCTTGTAGATCTAGTCAAAGGCATTAGTGAAAGGTGCCTTAGATGTACATTCGATATGGTGTGCTTCGATGTACAAGATAGACTAGTATTAGATCCAAGGATATTGATATCCTTGATGATGTTGTAAAGGAGTAGATCTCCTTTGGGATTAGTCGTTGGTGTAGTGTGGTAGTAGTTCCTCCATTGCAATGGAACTAGGTGCTTAGCCTAGTACCTAATAAAGGGTAGGCGACGTTGTGAAGATGTAGTTCACCTTGGAGTGAAAGAACTAGGTACTTAGCCTTGTACCTTATAAAGGGTAGGCGACGTTGTGTAGGTGTGGTTCACCTTGGAGTGAAAGAACCCGGTGGTTAGCCTAGTACCGGAAAAAGAGTAGGCGACGTTGTGAAGGCTTCTCCGCCATAAGGAGATTGGTGTAGTGATTACGAACTCTCGAGTATGTGACTCGGGAAGTGGAGTAGGGCAAGGAAGGTGTCCTTGTAGCCGAACCACTATAAATACTCGTGTTGTGGTTTTGTGCTTCTTACTCTTATCTTTTCATTACTTACCTTTATATGTTTGTTTATCAACATCCAACACACACATCCAAATAGATTGTCATATGTCAATCTAAATAGATTAAAAGGAAGTTTTAATTGGCAAAACTATTCAACCCCCCCCCCCTTCTAGTTTTCCACACATTCTTTAATTCAAGTCAGGACCAGTTTATACGAATTTAATGACCTATCAAAAGGACTCCACTAATTATGAGAAACTTCTAAAGTGTTCTCATATCAGTTAAGTAAGTTCACAAATTTTTGCATATTTATTTAAAAGCATAAGTATGGTTTAAAAATTCATCTTTCCAGACCTGTCCAGAAAGTGCACAGAATGTATACCCCAAAAGTTTACGTTTATTAACCCACTTTAACACTTCGGAAAAATCCCCAAAAATTCTAGAAAGTCACAAATATCTTAGTTATCAACCCTGTAAAAGGAGAGCTCTCAAATCCTTTGGTTTGAAAATGAAAAATCAAAAATGAAGACTGATATTAAGTTCTCAGAATTCAGCTTTGACACATGATTTCATAAATTCAGAAACATGACCTAAACAACTCCAAATTCATCCACACCAATTGGAAAACTTAATTAAGGCATAAAACGAGTTTTACAAGAAAAAATCCGACTCTTATGAATTATTTTATAACTCACGCCAAATCGACCTACAAAGATGTCCATTTCCATGATTCGTGTTAAGCCATTATATAGCAAGTTTCAATTATATAAATGCACACAAGAGCTTATAATTCATGAAACATGTTTTAAACATCACTATAACATATACACATATTCATACGAGCATAATACCATCACAACCCTATCACATATTTAATGTGTCTGTAATTACTTAGGGTTTAATGATTATGATTTAGAGCTTGGTACAAAACTGATCCGAATGAGATGAAACATAGGTCGACACACATATATAACAAGGTTATACGATACACATAAAATAGCGAGTCCCATCACTAAATACCCTCTCGTTAACAAATGTTCTAGGTTTTCCAGAATTAGTTAACCATATTACAAGTCTTAATAATGATCTTCCACAGGTTTTAGTGTCAATAATTAGGGCTGGAAAAATTAGGTCGGCTAGCCAAAGGAACACATGGGTCGATACACAAGTTAACCAGGTTTTATATGTAATTTCATGTGATGTTATCTGTAGTATACATACGTATATATACATATATTAACGAGACTAACAGTGAATCAAAAGGCAAAGCATGTTTTTGATTGAGTTTGAGTCGTGGAATATGATGATGACAAGGTGGAGAACATATGAATACCTTGGCTGGAAAACGAGAGACCAAGGAACAAAACTCAACACCACCACACGCTGCCACAAGGAGGCTGAATAATTATACTCCCACGATCACCAAAAGGCTGCAACCCTCGACCTCCTTATGACTTATAATGGAGAAACTGATTTTGGGAAAAATAGCCTATGCTTTTGAGGTTGTGTTTCGGTATGAAGAGGAGAAAAGAAGAAACCGTGTGTGTTTTATGTGATTAGAGGGAGGCATGATTATGGGCAAGGAGTGAATGTCGAATCTTCAAATATTATACATTTGATTTGGTTTGTTTCTTATCCCCTCCCAAAACATGTGATAAGAATGGCGACAAGGGGTTTTGATCTCATCCCTTCTATATCTAAGCGTGTAAGTTACAAAGGGTAAGTATTTCTATTTTTTTTATTTTTCAAACTTATTTATACACATAGTTTAGGATTAGGAAAGTTTAGATTATTTTACTTTAGGTTATGCATTAATAATATGTAGGTATGAAATAACATATAGTTTTTAATTATTTATTAATCATAATATAAACTTAGGTTAAAAATCAAATTAGTCATAAAAATGTGTAACCGGATTTTAGGGTATTAAAGGGATGGCTGACCCACCCCAAACCCGCCACATCGTCATTCCTACCCACAAGGCCAAAAAGCCTAGCAAACATCGTCTAAAAAATCAACTTCCAAACAAATATTAGCCAGACACAAGTATTCTTACTAATATATTTGGTCCTTCGTCTTTCAAGACTTATGATTCTTGATTAATTTCGATTCCAACAGGCATAATAGTCAATTTTCTAAATGCATTGAATTTTTTCTAGATGCATCTGTCTAGTGAAAGAATAAAGAGCATGAAGGTATCTGTAAGAATCGAAGCCAATATGGTATAACTGCTACAATGATATAGAAGACATTGTAGAGATCCAAACTATGGCACTTTTGTTCCTTCTGGTACAATGCCAAACCATAGTAGCAAATGCAAAACTCTAAGCATCGTATCGCCTGGATCTGAGGTCAAACAAAATGTAATGCAAACTTAGTAACAAGCCTACAAGCATGACTAATCAATAGAATTACAATTATGTCAAACCTGACTACAGAGCTGATCAGCAAAGAAAAATCTGCAAGTTGAACCTAGAGTGAAACAAAAAACAAAATGCATATTTGGCTGGTCTTAGCTTGTTAAACTTGTTGATTTACATGAAATGTGCCACGGTATATAAGTCAAAGGCGGCTTTGTGATCTGTTTGATGTTAACACAATTTGTTTATAGTGTACAGTTATTTATCATCTTTAGGCGGTTCAGTCACTTATACAGAATCAGAACAACAACTCTGTAGTTTTATAATAACACCCTTCTTTTCAACTTGAGAAACGGTTGATGGAGGTGGGGAAAGAGATCAGCCCAGGGTTAAATGCCCTAATCACTGGATATTTTCATCGTGTTCATAATTTAGAATTGAAAATTTTAATACTTCTCAAAGTTAAGCTATTCAAGATCCAAAGTAAGTTATTCAAGATCGCAGCTTTTCATCTTGCATTTTGACTTTTACTTTGTTATGTTACTATCTTTGTTCAAAAAGCCTATCAAAATTTGCAAGTCATGGAGTGACCAATGACACTGGCTTCGTACACCGTGCAAAGATGTAACACAAATGATATATCAGACACCGTGCAAAGATGTAACACAAATAAAAGAGATTCTGAGAATTAAATTGAGGACAAAGTATAAATGTGTTTAGACTAAAATACCCTCGACTACAAAACAAAAATCAGACATTGACTTTGGCATTAGTGATCAAGGGACGAGTTTGACATTAAAAACCCAAGTTTTGGACTCCCCACGATGATAATGCCCAAGTTTGTCCCATTGCGATGCGCAGGAACAAGTTTAGGGACCAACGGTGTATTTTAGTCTTTTATTTATTAAGGGGCAATTCCTAAAAAAAAACAAAAAAACAAAAAAACAAAATAAAAACCATAGTAATTCTTTATTTCCTCAACACATGCTTTAAAAGTATTGTACTTATGTATTAGAAACTTGTCATTTGGGTAAATATGGAATTACGAGGTTTCTTTTAAGTATATATGTAATTTCCCCTTTTTTAATGTTTGGTTCCGTGGTCTGACATGTGAGTTGTGGGTTTCTAACTTGTGGGTTTTGGTCCATGGCGAGAGGTAATGGTTCACACGTCAACCCCTTACATCCTTTTTTTTCTCTCACGCCTCCAAGTTCTTTTGGATCTCGGGGATCATGTTTGCCAACATAAGACATGCAACTTCTTGTTGTTCGTTAAACCTACGAGTGTAGGCGTTACGGGAGCCCCACCGACTTGGTCTTTTATGCGCGTATATTTTTATTGTCATATGTTCCTGTTTATATGCACAAGTTTCATGAATGCGGTAACCATAAACGACTTGCAATTTTGTTTATATTTTGTCTTTGTTGTGTATGTTTTGTATGAAATGAATTATTTTATGGGGTGAAAGCTAAAGGTACGCAACGTACTTTTTCAAAAATACACATCTACGCAATGTACTTTCAAAAAAACACATCTAGCTAACATACTTTCAAATTTTTTTCGATCTAGCTAATATGACCTGTTGGTAGTAGGTCACACCTTGGCGAAAAATGTGCGCAGTTAGTCCTCTAGGACTAACGACCGTTAGCTAGATGATAACGACCGTTAAAAAAAAAAAAAAAAAAAACTTTTAAAAAAAAATTACTTATTTTTTTCAAAAAATTTTACGTTTTTTTTAAAAAAATTTTAAAAAAAATTTTAAAATTTTTACGTTTTTTTTATAAAAAAAATCCTACGTTTTTTTTTTTTAATTTTTAAAAAAATTAATTTTTTTTTAAATTTTTATGTTTTTTTAAAAAAAACGTAAATTTTTTTTTAAAAGTTTGTTTTTATTTATTTTATTTTTTATTTTTTATTTTTTAACGGTCGTTATCTTCTAGCTAACGGTCGTTCGTCCTAGAGGACTAACTGCGCAAATTTTTCGCCAAGGTGACCTGGTAACCTACTACCGACAAGTCATATTAGCTAGATCGAAAAAAATTTGAAAGTATGTTAGCTAGATGTGTTTTTTTGAAAGTACATTGCGTAGATGTGTATTTTTGAAAAAGTACGTTGCGTACCTTTAGCTTTCACCCTTATTTTATGTGTTTGGTTCGGTGGTAACCACTACACTCGTTTGGTGGTGAAAGTGGTGATGTGACACTGACGTGAAGGTGGTGAATTTGGTGATCATTACAACTCGTTTAATGATAATGGCTAAGAGCAAAATCCTCCCTGACTGGGCTTGGCTTTGCTCGGCTTGAGTGTTGCGGGTGATCAACATTAGTTCGGGGTGGGTCATGGTGCCCGTGAAATATGATAATGAAACCATTGACGAATATTAGTAGGATAGTGGTTGGCAAGGGCGGAACATAATAGAGGCAGGGGAGGGTCCCGGCCCCCCCAAAATTTTGTCTTACTATGTATATTTTAGCAGTAATTTGGTAAATCTCTGCAACTTGGAAACAAAACTACGTATATATTTAAAGCTTGGTCCCACAAAAACATTGAAAATTTGGAAACTGATTGTTTACCAGTTTACCACTTGAATTTATTTGTTACTAAAATAAGGTAATTTGTACTTAAAGTCGTTTGTACTTGTTTTGTTTTGTTGTTATTGGTCTATTTTCATTTGCAATGTTAGTAAGTTTAGGACATTATATTGTGTTACATCTAATGCACTAACCATCTTTGTTTGTCTTTTATATTATGTTACATCTAATAGCTAATCCTCAAACTACTTGTTTACTTAATGATTACGTCACGATTTCGGCCCCCCTAAGAAATTCTTTCAAGTTCCGCCACTGGTGGTTGGAAGGAAGGTTGATATGACATTAGTGGTCTAGAGAATATTGTGAATGCTCTAAATATAAAAACAAATATATTTTGTGTTACCATGAGGTTGTGAGATATAAGTTTTCAACGTAAGTACAGTTGAGTGTGTTCATACATTACATGTTACGCCTCATTTAGGTTAGAGTTTGAAAAAATATATAGTTTTTCGCACTTAGGTATGAGCTTAATCTCATATGTTACACACACGCGGTTTTTGTATATCACGACGTGTGACATGTTGTGGTTGCTTCTTACGCTTTCGATATGTATAGGTAGTTTTCCTCCACTTAACTAACATTACATGTTACTTTCTTTGTTTCCGCTTGTTATGCCTTTTGTTTAACTTGAATAAAATAAAGACTATTACAATAAATTAAAGAAAAAATGAAATATTCTTATTGCTTTTGACCACCTAGAATTATGGAAATGCAGTATTTAATGTATCTTATATTCCAGTTTTCAAGTCATTTGTGTGTTGTGTCTTTGTGCTATTTTGTGTCTTTGTGCAGTCCATGTGCATTATCATACAAATACTTTCTTGATAAACAAATGCAATATTCTTTTTTTCTCTCAAATGGTGATATGACATTTATGACTGAATCAACAATTTACAAGAATTCAACGGCTAAATGGACATATACATAAAGCCATGTCACAACAAACATTCAGTCTAAACAAATGCAGCATATGCATAAACAAATGCAACATATGCATATGCATAAATAAGTTACAAGAATTCAAAGCCTAAATCCATATCACAACAAACATTCAGTCTAAACAAATGCAGCATATGCATAACATGCACAATAGTTCTTGATTACAAAAACCTATATTCCATTATACGCACATGAAATACATCATACAACTCATTTCTTGATTACAAAAATATCATAGTCCAAATAAACACTACTTCATTACCAATACAAACCAAGCGAAAACAATAAATATTATGACAGATGACTTCCAAAAAGATTTTTTTTTTTTTTCAAATCGTTCTTGAGTTGCTGGATTTCAGCTTGAAGAAGAAAAAGATTTTGTTGGATGCTTATTCCATTTTGTAGTTCTTGTCTTTGCGATGGATTAAGAAGCGTATACATCTCAAACAAATGATCTATTAACCTATCATTATCCAACTTCGGATCAAACCAATCCCAAAACTTGCATTTCTTGATTCCAGTTTTGTATCTGTTAGGACAAACAAGAAATAATGGTTTTCTTTCGTCCACGAGGTGAGGCACATAAGTGGAAGATGGCATTTACATTCAGTTTCAACAAGTTCATTTGGATTCAAATAGTTTGAAGAAGATGAAGACATGTTTGATAGGGTTTGTATATGGGGACGAAGAGGATGACAACAATGATGGCTAACCAAAATTAGGGATTCTTTTTAGGTTCCTACACAATTTGATAGTAACCAGAAAGACATAAGCATACATGTTTCATTTTGTTTCATAATAACATCATATTCAAACTAAACTTGTACTATTAAACTACATAATCATTCCTTTTTTATAATTGTCATATGTTTTCCTAATAAAATTCTAAAAATCATCAATTTTTTCACACCAAAATAGAACGAAAAGCATGGTTTTGGTATATTTTTTGTTCCAGTTCAACAATTACAATCTAGCATGAATAAGGATGGTTTAGTGTGAATGTTCCTATTACAACACTAGTACAATCGCCTTTAAACAACATGGTATTTCAAATATGCAATTTTTCAACACTAAAATACATATGCAGAAAGACTGGAATTGAAGGAACAATATCACAATTAACAAACATGAAGGAAAACATTTTATTCAACACGCAAGAGTTCTCAACCACATACATTTCATACAGACTCAAACGAAACTACTAGACAAGCAAACTAAACAGGTCAAACAAAACAACTCGACAAGCAAACGAAACACACAACATAGACCATAACAAACATCGCAGTTCATCGACTTTTCCCTTTGCTAGAACCTGCACCACGTTTTCCCACTTTGCTAGAACCTGTTTTGCTAGAACCTGCACCACCTTTTCCCTCCCTTGCATTCTTTTGCTTGATAAAATGTTCAAACAAAGCATCAAGATTTGTTATCCTCATTCCGAGTTCATCGACTTTTGCCTCCATTCTTTCACTATCAGCATCGGCCAACAAACATCTGTCTGTAGTATGGCTTTTTCCTCAACCATTTTAGAATGACATCTCTCATCCACGGGCTAATGTTCTTATAAGAACAACATTCCTCAATAATTTCATCGCCATATGTATTAAGAACTTCATCAAAGAGTGGTATGTTCGATAAAATCTTTGACCACTCCTCTTCCGGCGAGTAATCAACCATTATTATATGTGTTTTGTGAGAATTGACGATTGGGTTATGTGTGCGTTTTGCTGAATTGAGGATGATTGATTATATATAAGTAAAAAATTAGCGGGATAAAGTTGCAATAAGGCGGGAAAAAATCCCGACGACATGTCCTCGGTAACAAACTAGCGGGAAAAAATCCCGCCCGATTATTCTCTATTATTTACAAGCGGGGGAAGGCCAAATTTGACATAAATACATCCCGACTACATGTCGTCGAGATCTAAACACTAATTACAAGGATTAATGCAATCAAACGCTAAGCTGGATTATTTTTTATTATATGTGGTCCCGACGACATGTCGTCGGTACCAAGTTGGCGAGGGTAATTCCTTCCCAACTATTCGCAATTATTGAGAGGCGGGGGAAAAGTCAAATTTGACCAATATGTTGCCGACGACATGTTGTCGGCATAATTTGGGCATAAAAATTCAACGCACCGGAGGCTTGGTCAAGCGAGTTTTTTGTCATTTGGTGTATATTCCCGACGACATTGTGTCGTTGGCAATATATGCGTAGCCTGTTCTACTTATTCATGTAGTGCAATCTTTGCATTGTCAAGTGCAACTTAGGTACACTACAAGGAATACTTTTAAAATCTATAATCTCTATGTTTCGGGTTTGTATAAATGAAATTGCTTCCTAATAGTGTCAATGTTCTTTAATCGATTGTTAATCATTTGTTTTAAACATGCCAAACTCAACTGTTGGCTATTAGTAAGATATTTCATTACAGAAAATTGACATTTTGGTCATGCTACAAAAGTAGTGATTTTTAAGAAAGCTTATGCCACAAATATGACAACAACCCCTGGATGAAATTTTGAGGCATAAACAGTCCACCACTATAGAAAATTTGTATCTGGTCGAAAACTTTGAGGGTTCATCAGTGGCTGTTGATGAATCTAAAGACATACAAAACCATAGAAACATACAGAAGCTGTGCTCCAAAAACAATTGAGACAAGCATTCTTGATACCATAACTCTAGTGGTGGGAAAATTTGCCTCATCTATTATATATGGGCTGTTATTGTAACAAGTTAAAATTCGGCCAAACTGTATTTCTGAACCTCATACATAACTTTATTCAAATAACTAAAGAAATCGACAAACTAAAGGGCAATTAGTTAAAGAAAAAATATATTTGACCATAGGGTTTTGGTTCGACCGGATCCAACCCACACATTTTGTCACCAATGTAAAAAAATGCGGCCAAATTAAAGCGTTGCTAGAGAACCACCAAAACTCGCCAGTCTACTGCTTCTTAAACACTTTTTGTGATCCACTTCTTTTTTGAATTGCGGATTCATTATTAAATACTAGCAAGGAGCTAGAATTACACAACAATAAGATAAGGGTTTTTTAGCCATTCATCCCAACTGAACGAGGCTTTACATCTGAACTTACACCAATAAAATGAATGAGAAACAATGTCATCAAATAAAGACTCCTTCTGAGGACTTTTAGTGTCGAACAAGAGCTTGTTGCAAAAAGACCAAATGTACCACCATAACACATATAACACCCCTTCCAGAATCTGCTTAAGCTTATATGTCAGCCTAAAAGAACCTAGCCAATCTAGCCATTCCCCAAACAATTTAACATCTCGGAATGGGACGTCCCACCAATTAGAGATCTTCCGAAAGAGTTGGCGCACCAAAATGCATCTAAAAAACAAGTGTTCGGAAGTTTCCTCTCCATTATCACATAAAGGACATGAAATAGAACTTAGATCCATACCTCGACGTGAAATATTAAATCTCGTAGGAAGGGCATCCATCTTAACTTTCCAGGCAAACACGTTGATTTTGATGGGCATAGATTTCACCCACCTAGTCGGACTAAAAACACTAGGAGAACGAAAGTCATCAAGCACTTTTCACATAGACGCTACCGAATATTCACCTGAACCATTAAGAGACCAAGTATACCGATCAGCCTGAGGAACGAGTCTAACTGCGGCCACCAATTCAGCCATGGCGTTGAACTGCACTTGTTCCACGCCAGCCCTCCACTTGGATGCTGGCAGTCAGAAACTTGACATTTAATTACCCCATCATCTGGTATGCTGATGCAGGCCTCATAGTAAACTGAAAAGCAATAAATATAGTAAGCGTACCACAACTTATGATCCAAAATTGTAATATAAATGAACAAAATAATTGACAATCAGAATCAAAAGTTACCTCAAAACATTATCAAAAATAGCACAACGATTGGTGATTACCGACAAACCAAGTTTCTCAAAAGTCTCATCGCAACAATGATTGTGATTACTGAACGACGGAGAGGCGGCTGTAACAAAAACAATTCTAAAAAGTCAAAACTACAAAAAGGATGTAGAAATACAAGAAAAAAAACTTCAAAACTTGATTAATAGTCATAGATCTATTAATCAACAAAAAACATTACCTCAAAAAACTTTGATAAATCTTTGTTGGTTGAAATATAGGGTTGTGGCAAGGTCCGGTGGTTGTGAGGCCGAGTGCTAGTGAGATCCGGTCGTGGTGATGGCTGAAGATGACAAATATGAGAGAGTGTTTAGTTGTGTTTAATTTGAGAAAGTGTGTAGTGTGTGTTTATTCGTTAGCCATTGTACTATATGGTTATTTAATTTGTTAAAGTCAAAAATAAAAAGTTGACAAATACAAGTCGTTCAAAAAGTACCAGTCGTCCTATGCAAAATACCTTACACATACCTTACAAATACATTACACATACTTACACATACCTTACAAATACATTCCTCCTTTTTGTCTTTTAATAATAAAAAATGACATGTGTCACATATATGTTAAAGTTGTTCGGTAGTTTAATTTGCTCGATCTAATTTTGAAAAGAGAAAATTTCAAATCTACTAAAGCCTAAAATGTGCATTTAGAGAATTTCCCCTTATTAAAATTGTGTAAACCAACTTATTAATCAAACATGCATCTAAAAAAGACACGAATTAAGGATCAAATAAGAAATAAAAGTAAAATGACACCCTCTTGAATATGAGGAAAGAATATTGGAAAACAAAAAGTGGGGGCTATAAAACAGTAATATAAAAAAGGGCTAATAATAAAAAAAAATATTATACTTGCCACCCTTTCTTCTTCAGGGTAGCGAACAAATTTTTTTGCTTCTGCGGGTATTATACTTTCAAATTCATCCTCTTTAGGGTATTTTGCAAAAAAGTCGGACATTTTTGCCCCTCTTACCCACAAGAGCAAATGATGGCAAGTATAATACTTTTTTTTATCATTTGCCCTAGTTTTTATTATGTTAAATTTTGGATATGTATTAAGATAATTTATTTAATGATTTATAATTGTATTAAATCTATGATAAAATGTTTTGTTTTATCATTTGCCCTAATTCACTTCAAGTTGTTTAACGCTTCAAGCGTTAAACCGAATTAGGTTTAACGCTTCCGCTAAATTAGGAGGAATTATATCACAACCTGAAGTACTTGCATATAAATTTATGTTCGTCACTTGTTGAAGCATAGACTAGAGAGTATATTATGACTAGATTAAGGGTGTGTTTGTTTGATTAAGATGTTACACATCTGAATCTTACTACTGTATCTAAATCTGACTACCACATCTTACTATTAAGAGGTAGCTATAATGTCCGAATCTGAATGAAAAAGTGTTGTTTGTTTTTTATAATTTTCCGAATGATTTTAATTTTCCCTTTTTTAAGTATATATTAAATTATTACAAATACGATTAATAAGTAAATAGTGTAAACTTAAAACAAAACATTTTTATCATAGATTTAGCACAATTATAAATCATTAAATAAATTATCTTAATACATATCCAAAATTTAATATAATAAAAACTAGGGCAAATGATAAAAAAAAAAAAAAAAAAAAAAAAAAAAAATACTTGCCATCATTTGCTCTTGTGGGTAAGAGGGGCAAAAATGTCTGACTTTTTTGCAAAATACCCTAAAGAGGATGAATTTGAAAGTATAATACCCGCAGAAGCAAAATTTTTTGTTCGCTACCCTGAAGAAGAAAGGGTGGCAAGTATAGTACTTTTTTTTTTATTATTAGCCCTATAAAAAATCAAAAAAGACAAAGATTTAATGATATCACAAACTTAACTGGTGGTATAAATAAAAATTTTAAGGTTAACATTATTTTCATTGTTGAAAACTGGGTTAGGGTTTGAAATCAAAGATTTCATCTTTCTTCAAGTTTAGGGTATAAACATTATCCGAACATTACAAGGCTTATGCATTTGTTAGTAGTTGTTAATGAGGTTTTTACATATTAGTTTGATAAATTTTGTTGTCACTTTTGTCCTTTTCATGTTTGATTGTATGTTTCTTGCCAAGTATTTTAAGATTAATGTACTTCATTTGTTGTCTATGTTGTTCTGCTATATTCCATTATAAAGATTAATATTAGTGTTTTTGTGCTATGTTACATGCTTCGAGTTCCTTAAAAGATTGATGGAAATCTAGCCTTTTAAGGTCTTCCTCACTTTTTGCCAAGTAATTTGACGTTCTAGTTGTCACATGTGCCCTTTTGCTTGATTTATATCTAAGAGTAGTTTAATTCATTGATTAGTTGTCTATTCGATTAGCGATTCATGTGAACTTGACCTTTTCAATATGATTTTTGATACACCAGGAATGCAGATAATTAAGAGAATTTGCTAGGTTTGCTAGTTTTTTCGTAAGATTTTCACGATCATTGTATTAACCATAACTAACTGATTACTTATTGGGACCGTTAGATAGAGTATGAGGTGTTATCAAAATCAAAGTTTCAAGTACATGAAAGCTTTGAGATTCATATTTTTTTTCATGAGGGATATTAATGTTGCATTGATAAGTTAGAATTACTAATATTATGACATCTTGCAGGGGCATTCATATGGTATAACAAAGATTATCTTAGATGGAACATAAACAGATATTTTGTGGTTCAGTGCCTCCCTTATCTCCTAAACATTCCTGGTGTGTTGCTCAGAACTCGGAAGCCACAGATGATGACGACACACAAGTCCATATTTTCTACAACTTAAATGATCCAATGTGTTATTATCGCTGCCAAATCCTCGAGTTACTTGGAAAACGTATCCGAGGGTGTTTCCATGGATGTTGGGCGATTCTCTCCTCCAACCATCCACGTGATGTCATGTGGAC
The DNA here is from genome assembly GCA_910596185.1 of Chrysanthemum makinoi. Taxonomy (NCBI): domain Eukaryota; kingdom Viridiplantae; phylum Streptophyta; class Magnoliopsida; order Asterales; family Asteraceae; genus Chrysanthemum; species Chrysanthemum makinoi. The sequence continues at coordinate 234,631,516 of OU343218.1, forward strand.
TCTTTGGAACCCATTCACTTCTCAAATCATTAATCTCCCTCCGTTGATTCAAAGAGGACCAAAAGAATATTATGATGATATCACATATTGTTGTTTGTCAGCCCCTCCCGATCATCCCAATTCAGTTCTTTTGTTAACGAGAACCAAAAAACCCAACATTGTGTATTGTTGGATTGGGAGCGATTCATATTTCCGGAATGCACATGAAAGAATAAAATTAAGATGGGCTGAAAGGACGTTTTCCAAACAGTTAAGGAGCAAATATGGTTCGTTTTATAATCTAACTTGTTGCAATAGTAAAGTATATGCCTTATATGCCTACTTAACGAACACTAACACGAGTAGAAGTGATAGTCTACTTCTCGTAGAGTTTGACATTGTGGTTAATGATCGGAAATACAGGAAGCTAAAAGAAGTTGTGATAACTTTATTGCCAGTTTTGGAATTCCAATGTCCTCGCGAAGTTGATTCTTTCCATGTGCCTTTACATGCATTGAAAGGGTCTTGTTCAGAACTGTTTATGATTTGGACAACTACATCAGTTAGTGCTGTGTATGTGTTTAGATTGGATATGAATAATATGAGGTGGCAAGAAATGGAAGACCTCAAAGACACTATATTATCCGTGGAACTTCCAACCGAGTCATCAACATTTTACAACCCAGCAACTACTTCATCAGAATTAGGAGGTTATATACATATTCTTGCTGATAAGGGAAAAATCATATACTCGTACCACGTCAAGGATAAAACCATCTCCTTATTTTCTATTCCTTGTATAGCAGGCACAAACCACGTGTCAGCGTGGGCAATGCTCGAATGCACCAGGTATTGTAATGCTTCTTTGCTTTAAAATGTATTTATTTGCTGGAAATTGCTTCCTTGAAAGTCGTATTTTATGTAGGTTAGAGAGTAACTGTGTAGAAAAAGAGGGTGACGAGGAGGATGGGATACTCGTAAGATCAGTAAAGGTTAATCATCAGGTTGAATCCCACCTGCCTAATTTTCCAGTTCATGGTTTGAAAATGAAAGAGTTTTGTATTGGACTCGTCGAGAATAATAACAGGTAATTTTTTATGAGATACCATTTAAGTTTTATTATAGATCTATAGATCACTTCAATTATTCATAAGTAGCTTGTGTGACATTGCTCTTAAGCATCACGTCTTTCTTCTTCTATCCGACAACACGAAAAAAGAAATCTGTTTTTCTTTTAATCATATTTTTTTGTAGGTCAGAAAGTGATGATGTTGATTCTAAACAAGAAAATGACAAGGATGCTGATATAATTGAAAGATCAGTCAAGGGTGACGAGGATGAATCGCACCTGCTCAATCTTCCACTTCATGTTTTGGGGATGGTAATGGAATATTGTGTTGGTCTCGATTACCTAAGTTTTCGTTCCACATGCAAAAGTTGTCACTTGGCATCACCTGTGATACCATGGAATAACGAGAAAGCATCAAAGAGATTGCAAAAGTATTCATTACCTTCACCATGGCTGATTGTGTTTGACAAACATAAAGGCATTATCACTCTTACTGATCCCATGTTTGGTGACAAGTATTTTATAAAAACACCTCAAAAATTGATTTGTGATCTTGAAATAAAGGGGTCGAGGTATGGCTGGTTGCTAATTTTAAAATCTAGTGGATCATTGGTGTTTTATAACCCGTTCACAAGTGATACTCGCAAGCTTCCACAGTTACGTGATTCAGAAATATACTGTTTCTCAGCACCACCCACTTCTCCCGATTGTATGGTTGTTGGAATTGCAGAAGATGAAGATTATTATAACTTTTTTATCCACTTTGTAGGCGGGGAACCATCCTGGCGTAGAATTCTTTTACATATGGATATATATTCCGATATGTATTCCGATGGCTGTTTCTCGTCTCTAACATTATATGGCCGCGATCTTTATGCCTTGAGGTATGATAGAGGACTTTCTGTTTTTGAAGAAGTGGGCAGAAAAGATCAATATTCATGGAAGCCTAATGTAGCCAAAGCCCCAACAAGTTGCACATCTTTTCCTCAGTCTTTCCTATTGAGTTGTGATCAACATCTTTTACATGTCATTGTGGGGAAATTTGGAGAATCGGTAGAGGTTTTCAAGTTGAAAAAATCTAAGAAATGGGTCAAAATAGATAGTTTAGTGAAACATATGATTTTTATTTGTGGTACGTCATCCTTCTGCATTGATGCCAAAGAACCACACATGGGGAATAAGATCTACTTTCCAAGATTGTTGGCCGACAACGAGAACAGGAATGGTGTATTATTCTATTCACTTGAAACATGCAGGTATCACACTTTCAGTAACAAAAACTTCCAAGAAGGTTTTGGAGATTTCTTCGGAACGAAACATCATCTTCTTGCCCCTCATGCGTGGATTGAACCATCTTGGTCCTAATTTACTTGTATATTATTAAGTACTTTATCTACTTTTGTTTCACTATTTTGTCTGTTGTCTTGTTTACTTGAAAGCCATTAAAAAAATAGCAAGTTCCATGCATACTCTACACAGAACTATTTAGCTATAAATTCGGTGATAGATGAATACAACCAAGTTATCTTAGCAGGTGGTTTGAAGTTAAATCCAGCTCATTAACCGAAAGAGGTTGTGGGTTCAAGTTTCGACAGAGACATAGTGTGTATTCAGAATCATTAACTTATTTGATCACATTAAAGAAAAAACATATGTTCCATTTAAAAACCCATAACCTATTGAACGATGATAAGGAAGTAAGACAACACTCGTCATTTTCGCTGCTGGATTGAAGCGTTGACTTATCAACTTAGTTCAGTTCTTTTGTTAATACTATAAGATTACATTCTTGGTCCCTGTACTTGTAAACAGTTTGCGATCCTAGTTTATATGTATATTGTTGGAAAATTTAGTGCACTTGTGGGATTAGTTCACACCTGGTAATGGGTCAAGAGGTACGGAGTGTACACCCATAAGGTCCCTGAACACCCTGACTCTTTTAGTGGAAAGTACTGCTAGTATTATGAAAGTACTGCTAGTGTTATGAAAGTACTGCTAGTGCTATGTAAGTACTGCTAGTGTTATGAAAGTACTGCTAGTGTTATGAAAGTACTGCTAGTGCTATGTAAGTACTGCTAGTGTTATGAAAGTACTGCTAGTACTGAAAACAACTTGTAACGGGCATTGACCTATTCAAGTGGCAGTTTCAACTGCTTAATGACCACGTTTAGTTGGTCATGTAACCACTAACGACTATAATGGGGATAATTATGAGGCGATTAATGGGTCGATTAATTCTCATAATTCCATTTGACTAGCTAAGAGTAATTTCCTATAAATAGGATATCAGATTATGCATGAAGATATACAGAAAACGATTAACACTTCTAAGCAAAAGGGTTATTGAATTGTGCCTAATTCTATAACTACATTTGGTCTTATCCCAAGTAGATATTCGTGTAACCCACGCATTAGGGTCGAATAGTTTACTTTGGAAAGTGATCACACGATTCCAAGTGATATTCGGTAACCACATAGTGGTATTGTTGCTACCTTGATTATCTTACCCTGTTCTGGGAAAACACGACCAACAATCAAAGTAAACTATTTTTTGTGATAATCAATGGCAACTGCTGCAATGAAACACATGGCGTCAAACTTTGCTAAGCTGGATAATTTTGAAGGGGTGGACTTTAGGAGATGGCAGAAGAAGATGCACTTCCTGCTGTCAAGCATGAGTGTGGTGTATGTGCTAACCACTCCTATTCCTGATGATGGGGATGATGCTACGGTTGAGCAGATCAGGAGGAGGAGCAAATGGGAGAATGATGACTAAATATGCAGAGGTCTTATTCTGAATGGTATGTCTGATTCTCTGTTTGATATTTATCAGAACTTTGAATCTTCCAAAGAACTATGGGATTCCTTGGATGCCAAATATATGGCTGAGGATGCATCAAGTAAGAAGTTCCTTGTTAGTAATTTCACAAATTACAAAATGACTGATTCAAGACCAGTTATGAAACAATACAATGAACTTCTTGGAATACTTGAAAGGTTTACACAACACAAAATGCACATGAATGAGGCTATTTCAGTCTCTTGTGTCATTGACAAACTCCCTCCTTCTTGGAAAGATTTCAAGCATTGAAACATAAGGAGGAATTAACTCTGGTTGAGTTGGGCAGTCATCTGCGCATTGAGGAATCTCTCAAAGTGCAGGATAATGACAAGCCAAGGAGCAGCAATGCTGCTGGTGCATCTGTTATCAATATGGTGGAGCATAACAACTCCACCAGGTACAATGACAACAAAGGCAAACACAAATATCATGATAACACAAGGGCAGATCTTAACAAGAAGGCAACACCTACTTGTTGAAAATGTGGCAAGACTGGTCACATTAAAAGGGACTGCAAAGGTGTTAAAATTGGTGGTAAAGCCAATGGATCAGGCACTAATGGTTCAGGGAGTGATGGTTCAGCCAACTCACTGAAAGGTCAGAATATGCTTAATAAGTCTTTTCAGATTTATTATGTTACATATGTATCTGAATCTTTTTATGTGTAGGATGATGATGTTGCTTGGTGGGTTGACTCTGGTGCAACAGTTCATGTGTGTAAAGATAGAAGCTGGTTCAAGACTTATGAGTCACTGAATGATGGTTCTATTCTTCACATGGGAAATGAGTCAACAGCCTTGGTGCATGGTCGTGGTTGTGTAGATCTTAGATTTAGTTCTAGAAAGATTGTAACTTTGTTTGATGTTATTCATGTTCCTGATATCCGGAAGAACTTGGTTTCAAGTAGTATTTTGAATAATCATGGTTATAAACAAGTTATTGAGTCTGATAAATTTGTGCTTTCTAAGCATGGTGTTTTTATTGGTTTTGGTTATTTATGTAATCAAATGTTCAGGCTTAATATTACCACAGATAGTGTAAATTCAGCATTTGTGACCACCACTGGCCAGACTGACTCTACCCTTTGGCATGTTAGACTTGGCCATGTACACTATAAAAGGATGCAAGATATGTCTAAGGATGGGTTAATCCCAGCATTTGACATGGACATTGAAAAGTGTAAAACTTGCATGTTGACCAAGATAACCAAGAAACCTTTTCAGGGTGTTAGTCATGAGACTAAGCTCTTGGAGCTTATACACAGTGACCTGTGTGATTTGCATGCCAATCCCTCTTTGGGGAATAAGAAGTACTTTGTGACATTAATTGATGATGCTTCTAGGTTTTGTTATGTCTATCTATTACATACCAAGGATGAAGCATTAGATAAATTCAAAGTGTTTAAAACTGAAGTTGAATTACAACTTGGGTCCCTGATCAAAAGATTAAGGACTGATAGGGGAGGTGAGTACATGGATACTCTGTATTTTCAGTCTGTTGGAATTATCCATGAAACGACTGCCCCTTATACTCCGCAGCAAAATGGCATTTCTGAAAGGAAAAACAGGGTGCTGAAGGAGATGGTTAATTCCATGTTGTCCTATTCAGGACTGAGTCAAGGGTTCTGGGGTGAAGCTATGTTAACAGATTGCTATTTATTAAATAGGGTTCCCAACAAAAGGAACAAGGTTACCCCTTATGAACTCTGGACTAAAAGGAAACCCAACTTGAACTATCTCAGGGTCTGGGGTTGTAGGGCTGTTGTAAGAATCCCTGATCCAAAGCTGAAGACTTTGGGTGAAAAAGGCATTGACTACATCTTTATTGGATATGCTGAGCATTCCAAGGCTTTTAGGTTCTATGTTATTGAACCTAATGAATATGTTTCAGTTAACTCAATAATTGAATCAAGGGATGCAAACTTTGATGAGAATAGATTATCATCAGTCCCTAGACCAAGTCAGAGGATTCCTAATGGAACTCATGACACTGGTATATCAGAGGTCCCTGATGATGAACCATCAGTGGTCCCTGATGAAGTTGTGGTTCAACAACCTGAACCTGTGCTCAGGAAGAGCAAAAGGGTCAGGACTCCAAAGTCATTTGGACCTGAGTTTCAACTATACTTAGTTGAAGGAACCAGGGATGAGGTCTCAGACCAATACTCCTATTGCTTCATTGTTGAGGATGATCCCAAAACATTTGAAGAGGCAATGAAGTCCCAGGATATTGCTTTCTGGAAAGAAGCAATCAATGATGAGATGGATTCCATCATGGGCAACAACACTTGGGTGTTGGTTGATCTACCACCTGGTTGCAAACCTCTTGGTTGCAAATGGATTTTCAAAAAAAAATGAAGGTAGATGGAACTATTGAAAAGTTCAAGGCTAGACTAGTCATTCAGGGCTTTAAACAAAAGTCAGGGATAGACTATTTTGATACTTATGCCCTTGTGGCTCGTATCAGTACCATAAGACTGCTGATTGCTTTGGCGTCTATTCACAATCTGGTTATTCATCAGATGGATGTGAAAACAGCTTTCTTGAATGGTGAACTGGATGAGGAGGTTTATATGAACCAACCTCAGGGCTTCATCTTGCCTGGCAATGAAAACAAGGTGTGTAAATTGATTAAGTCTCTTTATGGACTTAAGCAGGCACCTAAGCAATGGCATCAAAAATTTGATGAAGTGGTTTTGTCTAGTGGTTATGTTCTTAACCAGTCTGACAAATGTGTATATAGAAAATTTGATGAATCTAGTAAAGGAGTCATCATTTGTCTATATGTTGATGATATGCTGATCTTTAGCACTGACCAAAATCAGGTTAACCTGACAAAGGAATTTTTGTCATCAAGGTTCTCCATGAAGGATATGGGGGAGGCTGATGTTATCCTTGGTATAAGGATTAAACATGAAAGTAAAAGAATTTCTATCTCTCAGTCTCATTATATTAAGAAGGTGTTGAGGAAATTCAATTACTTTGATTGTACTCCAGTGAGTACTCCTATGGATACTTGTGAGAAGCTGATGCCTAATAATAGCAAAGCTGTATCTCAACTTGAGTATTATAGGGTAATTGGCTGCCTGATGTATGCCATGACTTGTACAAGGCCTGATATTGGTTTTGCATTGGGAAAATTGAGCAGGTATACTAGTAATCCTAGTGCTCATCACTGGCAAGCAGTTCAGAGGGTACTGAAGTATTTGAAGAGAACTATGGATTATAGTCTCTCATATACTGGTTATCCATCAGTGTTGGAAGGATACACTAATGCAAGTTGGATCAGTAACACTGAAGACAGTTCGTCTACCAGTGGCTGGGTATTCCTACTTGGTGGAGGTGCAATTTCTTGGGCATCCAAGAAGCAAACTTGCATCACCAGTTCAACAATGGAATATGAATTTATGACTTTAGCAGCTGCTGGTAAAGAAGCTGAATGGTTGAAAAACTTGCTTCTTGAGATTCCATTGTGGCCTAAACCTATAGCACCTATTTCTATCCGTTGTGATAGTGCAGCTACATTGCCAAAGGCTTATAGCCAGATGTACAATGGGAAGTCTAGACACTTAGGTGTCAGACATAGCATGATTCGTGAGCTTATCATGAATTGGGTGGTATCTATAGAGTTTGTTAGATCTCAACAAAACTTAGCTGATCACTTGACGAAGGGTCTGGCTAGAGACTTGGTTGTAAAGTCTGCTAATGGGGAGGATTGTTGTTTATGTACATGTTTTGTTTAATGTTTGTTTTTCATGCAAAGGAAGTGAACTAAATTTGGGGAGGATTGTTGGAAAATTTAGTGCACTTTTGGGATTAGTTCACACCTGGTAATGGGTCAGGAGGTACGGAGTGTATACCCATAAGGTCCCTGAACACCGTGACTCTTTTAGTGGAAAGTACTGCTAGTATTATGAAAGTACTGCTAGTGTTATGAAAGTACTGCTAGTGCTATGTAAGTACTGCTAGTGTTATGAAAATACTGCTAGTGCTATGTAAGTACTGCTAGTGTTATGAAAGTACAGCTGGTACTGAAAACAACTTGTAACGGGCATTGACATATTCAAGTGGCAGTTTCAACTGCTTAATGACCACGTTTAATTAGTCATGTAACCACTAACGACTATAATGGGGATAATTATGAGGCGGTTAATGGGCCGATTAATTCTCATAATTCCATTTGACTAGCTAAGAGTAATTTCCTATAAATAGGATATCAGATTATGCATGAAGATATACAGAAAACGATTAACACTTCTAAGCAAAAGGGTTATTGAATTGTGCCTAATTCTATAACTACATTTGGTCTTATCCCAAGTAGATATTCGTGTAACCCAGACATTAGGGTCGAATAGTTTACTTTGGAAAGTGATCACACGATTTCAAGTGATATCCGGTAACCACATAGTGGTATTGTTGCTGCCTTGATTATCTTACCCTGTTCTGGGACAACACGACCAACATATATTTAGTTTTGTAAATTTAATACCAAATCTTGAACACAAGCTAGATTGTAACTTTATTACATACTGTAAGTAGTTTCGATATCAATGTAAAAAATTAAAAGCATATTACAGAATTTTTCATCACTTCGAAAACATGTTGAAACAATACTTATGCATAACATCGTAAATCATCTAGCTGAATTTGCTCATGAAACGAAAATATGCAATCCTCCACGATCGGCTGAGTAACAAAGGAGCCACAATCACCCAAAACCCAACAACGAATCCAAGCACAATGCTTATAATCAACGCCCAATCTGCTCCATTGGATCTATCGTCTTCTTCGTGGTCTTTTGTATCAGTTACTTCAACACTTGTACAGCGATTAGTGAGTGGATCTCCACAAAGATTGTTGCCAAAGAAGCTTGACTCAGTGAAGCTCTGAAGCTGAGTACTTGATGGGATTCTTCCCATCAAACTGTTGCAGGACACGTTGAAGTTGCTCAAGAAATTCAGGGTTGACAAGCTCATGGGAAGTTCCCCTGAAAGCTTGTTCACTGATAAATCTAAGGATTCAAGAGCTTTCATGCCTCCGATCTTCTCCGGGATCCTTCCTGTCAATTGATTTCTAGACAAATTTAATGATTGTAATGCTGAAAGGGCCGTTAGCTCACTTGGGATGTTCCCAGATAAATTGTTATTTGAGAAGTCCAACAACAGCACTTGTGGAAGAATACTGCTATATGTGTCCTCTCGGCCCTTCGTCACCAATAAATCACTACTGATAACGGCTGGAAAACTATCTATGGGGTGCATAAACGCATCATATGATGTAGTTTCTTTCCCAGAAAGGACACTAAAATTGTTGAAGCATCTTGGAATGTTTCCGGATAGATTGTTATCAGCGAGCACCAAGATTTGGATATGCATAAGATAACAAATCTCATGAGGAATATTTCCATCAAAATTGTTGGATTTAAGGTTGACAAGTCTCAAACGAGAAACTTCTCTCCCAAGCCATGTTGGGATGCTTCCAACAAGTTCATTACCATTGAGCTGAAGGATCTCCAACATTGTTAAGTTCATTAAAGAAGCAGGTAATCTCCCCGAGAGCTTGTTTCCCTGCATGTTCAATGACTGTAGGTCATATAAATAACCCAAAGTTCTTGGAATACCACCAGACAAATTGTTATTTTCCAAGTATAAGTAGTTTATTCCTTGGAACATCTCCCAACACTCGGGAATGACACCCGACAGATGATTATTTCCTAATTTAAGAAGAAACAAATCTTTGAATTCATAGGTACATAACAGATGATGTAATGATCCCTCAAAGGAATTATTTGATAGATCCAGAAATATTAGAGACGAATCATTTGAGAGATGAGGTAATCTCCCTGAAAACTTGTTACAGCTTAAGTCGACTGAATCCAGTGTTGCAGGGATATTCGACAACGTTCCTTGGATATGATTGTGTGACATATCCAAAGACCATAGTTTTTTGGGGAATGATCTCCAAAATGACTTAGGCATGCGTGAGGAAATGCCTGTATTACTTATGTCCAGTACACGTAAATCTGTTTGTGACTGCAGCCATAACGGAAATTGAGGCCCTAAACCCCAAGAGTTCAAATACAAACTCTCCAACTGGAAAGGGGGAATCCAGTTTGGTCTTAATCTTAGGATTAAGTTGTTGCCTCCCCCATGTAGATATTTCAAGCTCACTAGTTTGACAAAGTGAGTTTCTGTCACCACACCTGTCAGAAAGTTAGAAGTAATATCTAAATCTTTCAATGATAACAATCGTCCAACCGAATCAGGAAGGCTGCCATTCAATAGGTTAGAGTATAGACGTAACACCTCTAACGATGATAATTGTCCAATTGAGTATGGGATAGGACCAAAAATTAGATTATCAGAAAGATCCAGTGTCCTTAGACGAGATAACCGTCCTATTGAATCTGGAATTGTACCAGCAATGTAATTACTATACAGGTTTAGGTGCTCCAGCTGTTCCATTTGTCCTAGTTGACTCGGTAGATGACCAGTAACCCCTGAGGTGCTCAATACTAATGACTCCAAGACAGGTTTTTTGCACTTAATAAAACTTTCTAGAAGGTATGTTAAACTCATGTTACCGAAATCGTTTTGTGACAAATCAATCTCTTTCAAAGTACAAATGTTACACAATAAATTTGGTATTCTCTTGGTGAGTTGATTTCCTGACAGGTCCAGTCTAATAACAGATGTCAAGTTGCGAAGGGAATTAAGAACTAAACTCGAAACACCACAATAACTCATTTCTAATGAAATCAGATTACCACCAATACTAGACAACCCTTCTAATACTATTGAAGAATTCATGAAATCGTTATCAGAGACATGAAGCAACTGAAGAGAAGTCAAGTTATGAAAGGTGGCAACACTACTAGGAATACGGCCATGTAAATTACACCCACTTAAATCCAACGAAACCAAACTAGTTATACTGAAGATCCACCTTGGAACAGAGCTATTAAAATTGTTTTTTGAAAGATCAAGAAAGGAAAGGGATGTGACATTAAGCCTAGCAACATGAGGATTTATATCCAAGAGTTGACATTCAGACATACCTAACGTGACCAAAGAAGGAAGTGTGTTTATCACTTGAAGCCAAGCAGTTTCTTTGCTAAGGTCCACCCTATTCATTTCCAGGTGATGCAACTGACGAAGACTTGACAACCACTGCATATTCAATATGGTTGGTATGGTATACATACGTTCAAGAAAACTTCCCAGACAAAGGACTTGCAGATTTGTAAGATTCCCCAATTGAGGAGGAATCGTTCCACCAAAGTGGGATGTCGAGAGGTTAAGATACCTCAAGTTTCCAAAGAGAACCAATGAAATTAGGAACTTCCATCCCTTCAAAATCATTACAACTCAAGTCCAAATGCCGTAGTTGCTTCAAATGCAACAACGATGAATTTAAATTCCCTTTCAACCTCTGCCTAGAGCTTTCTTCGTATTCTTTCTCGGTGCCATAATCTGGGATATCACAGTGACCCTCAAGTGCAGCAAGATGTATTCGACTAACATGGCCAGTGTAATTATCACAAACAATCCCCACCCAATTACAGCAGTCGCTCTCCTCACCAACCCAAGAAGCAAGTCGATCTGCTTCATCTATGAGCCCATGCTTGAACTCGAGAAGGGCTTGTCTCTCGCTATTCAGGCATAATACATCATCATACTTTTGATTAGATGAGCATAAATGAAACAAGGCCGCAACAAAAAATAAGCACAAGTAACAACATGAGTAATACGGAAATGAAAAACGAGCACTCATATTGGTTGGTTCAAAGAGACCGAGACTTGCTCTTTAATAATTTAAGTCTACAATAGGTTGTGTAGTTTAAGTTATATTAAGTATTAACAAAAGCAAGTAAGATAATATATAGTATTAGACTTCTATAATCAATTTTAAATTTTTCTTGGATCCAACAAAGTCATTGTCTAATAAGTCCAAGTAAACGAAAAAAGGCATCAACCAATTGCGAATGCGTTAAAAGTCAAATATGGTGCAAGTCAAGATCTAATAAGTTACAAAAATGATCCCTCACTCTCCCAGCTTTTCCCAAATTTCATCTTCTGTCCCTACAAATCTGAAATTACATCCAAACCTTCCTAGTTTGTATTTTAAAACATTCATTAAAATTTGTATCATAGCCTTTTAGTGTTGCAATTAAACCTTTAGGGGACGTTTGGTACGATGGAATGGAAAGCTGAGAAACGGAATGGAGAAGCATTCTCGTGTTTGTTTGTGTTGAGAATGGAATTGGTGAATCATATCAACGTCCCCTAAAGGTTGATTCACCAACGTCCCCTAAAGGTTGATTCACCAATTTCATTCTCGTATAAAAAAAAAAAAAAAAATTGATTTCAATCATCGTCTTCAGTTTTTTTTTTTTTTTTTTTTTTTTTTTTTTTTAGAATTAAAAAAAATCTTCATATCAACGTTTGTATTTTAACATTTTCTTATAAAACCAGTTATTCAAATACTAATATCAATTATTTATTTATTTATTTATTTTTAATGTTTGGGTTTCTTCAAAATTCGCCACAACTATCATAAATAAATATTATTAGAATTAATTTTCAATTGTGCACATTATTACGAATTGCACCCAACAAAAGATCCTCCAATATTGCTTTTGGGGTAAAAGGTTAGCATATACTCAGTGTATTTAAGGTAGCAATTTAAATAATCATATTATTTTAATGATGATTTAGGTAATCAAATGTTTAAAACGAAAATTTAAATGATAAAATTCATTTTCAAGAGAATGCTCTATATCATACGCATTATTTATTTGTACCAAACAGTAGAATCGTTATTCTTTCTCAAACATGATTCACTTTCTCTACAATTCCATTCTCTATTACGATTCCATTCTATGGCATTCTCTCGTACCAAACATGTGTGTTTGGTAGCGGGAATTGAGGCAAGAGAGTTAGAAATGGTTTCACTTTCCTTTTTTGGTAAGCTAAAGAAAGAAAAAAAGCGGAGAAACCGTGTCTATTATTGAGAATTGCCTTTTTTGTATTTTGATTTCCACTTCATTTAGTGTGAAAATGAGTTTTCTTCACAAACAACTTCTCCGCCCATTTCTCTGAAACCAGACCAGGCCAACCAAGAGATAGGATCAGATGAAGGAGAGAGAGAACTACTATTGAAAGAAGCGCTACTTCTTGTTGCTATAAAATGGTAAAATACTACTTCTTGGACTGTGCCGACACCCGAGAAGACTAATTAGAGATTTGCTAAGCGAACGAGCCTGAAAGCGCTTCTTCTAGCTTGATCTTAAGTCTTATACATTAATTAAGCAAACTGACTTATATGCTCCTCTCCCCTTGCTTTATTACACCGGTAACTGCAGATGAAGCGAAGGACATCGATTATCTATTTAGACGAACGAAGAATAAGATGAAGGAATCTAATTCACCCGCATCTGTTGGAAGATTCATTTTTTTCACTAAAATTCTCTCTACCAACCGTGCCCTTAAAGTTCTCATAATCAAACCAAAGCATTATAGCAAGAGCATACATACTAATAGCTTATAGGAGTTTTATAAATTTCTAAAAGATAGTTTTGAGTTTTGACATCTGATAATTTAAGCTTTTTATTAAAAAAATATATATTGTCATAAACCCACTACAAAAAATAATTCAATTTTCCACACTTATTTCTTTACGTTATGGTCAATTGTGAACTTTTTTTTATATGGATCATAATTTTACTATATTTATAGGTGTCACAAATATTTAAAAAAATAATTCATATACATAAATGTGTGCAATTACAATAAAGCTACAGCTATAAGTGTCACAAATGTTTTCACACTTTTTTTTAAACATTTTTTGCAACTTTGCCACACTTTTAGGTGTGGACATTCAAATAATGTTTCCACACTTTTAACCATAGATATTTGGATAATATCTTCACACTTATATATGTGAAAATTTGTCACACCCATTATTATCACAAATGAACAAGTGTAGACTTTATAATTTTACATATTTTTAACCATGACCATTTGAAAATGTGAAGAATTTAACTCAGATTATTAAGTTATTCACAATAATACATGTTGACGCATGTCATATAGAATCACACCATGTTTAAAGAGACTTGGGATGTGGCACATGTGTAACAACTTCATTTGCATAACAACCTTTTAATCTTGTTATGCAACTGAAGTTGTCACCTATATTGATTTAATCTTTTTTTAATCTTATTAATTCAACCTTTTAATCTTACTGATCAACAGGGTCTTAATAATTTGGACTTAAATGTTACTCCTAGCAATTCAATTTCTTCACATATTTACAAACTAGTGTTACATTTTACCTCAATGCATTACACCAAAATGTGGGTTTGAGGACGCCCCATTTTTTTGTTCGACATACTCGACCCTAACTGTAGCATGAGGCCCGCTTTTTTTCAACAAAAATGTTAGTCAAAGGAACACACACTTAGGGTCGACAATGTCGACCCTAAATGTTTTTCAATATCAAATATATTTTCTAATATTTAAAATAATATATAAGTATTTTAAACAATTTTTAAAACACTTAGGGTCGACATTGTCGACCCTAAATTTTCACCAAATTTTTAACAAAAATTTCACCAAAATCAAATCCACCCGCCATTATTTTTAATATCCTCTAAACGTTTAGGGTCGACATTGTCAACCCTAACTGTTTTATAAAATTACAAATGTTTTTTTTACTTAAAAATCATTTAAAATTATATAAAAAGTTTAAAATACTTTTTATAAATTCAGAAATGATATAAAAATAATTTTAGAAAAATACCATTTATAATCCAAAAATCTATTTAAAAAAACTTATACATGAATTAACTTTCAAAAATTATTTATTTTAGAATTATATATTAGTGTAAAAACTAATTTTAAAAATTATAAATTATTTTATTTACAAAACTAATATTTCACTATTTATCAAAAATATTTTTGTAGTTAAAATATATATTTTAACAAATGCGAACCAACAAAGAAGTAAAATAAATACGAATTACATTACAAATCGATAAACGTTCAAACGTCACTACAAGAATCAGGAGAGCGGGCGACGAAGACGGTCCCGACGACAAAATGTCGTCGGCATATTACGCTAAACGACAAAAACCACGCTTGACCGAGACAAGCCTGCGTTGAATTTTTTGTTTGTTAAAATCTCGTCGACGTGTCGTCGGGGCCGTATTGGTTAAATTTAACTTTTCCCCCGTCTCTCAATAATTTGCCCGCCAATATGGTACCGACGACATGGCGTCGGTATAATGTTAACAAAAAAAATTAAAGTAATTATTGTTTGATTAGCGTTAAACATTATAAATTACTCTTATTGTCCAGACGACATGTCGTCGGGAGGTATTTAGACCAAATTTGGCCTTCCTCGCTTGTAAAAATAGAGAATAATTGGGCGGGATTTTTTCTCGTGCAGTTTGAACAACCCTGTTGTTTAAAGGGGTGTTTGGATATGGATTTAACATGCAGATGATTAATGTCAAATACCATGTGTAAAATACATACGAATTACATTACAAAGCGGATTACATTACAAATCGAATTACATTACAAGTAGATGATTGAGTATGTTTAAAGGGGTGTTTAGATATGTTTAAAGGGGTCTTTATGCATATGTAATTTAGTGTTGGAAAATTGCATATTTGAAATACCCCTGTTGTTTAAAGGGATGTTTGGATATGGATTTAACAATCATATGATTAATGTCAAATACCAAGTGTGAAATACATATGAATTACATTACAAAACGGATTACATTACAAAACGATAAACGTCCAACATTAAAGCGTACGAATTACATTACAAATTGATAAACGTCCAACATTAAAGCGTACGAATTACATTACAGATCGATAAAAGTTTAAACATTAAAACATATGAATTACTCCAAATCAAGATTGTCCATTTGATTATAAAGGTCGTGAAATAGGGCAGCTGAACTCACTGTGTGGTTGTTGGTATGCCTATACATTTCTAGCATTCTCTCTAGTACCATTACCTTGTGATTCAATTTGATGCAGTTTGTGCACTCTGCATTTCGAGGACTCAATGTGGAAGTGACTGCAGAGTAATTTGATGCGGTTGGAGTTAGAGGCGTTGAAGCTGCATGATAATCAATCAATAAACGGAGTCATTTTTCCTTCCATAAAAAAAAGTTACATCCTTAATCCGTTGTCCCAGGCTGATAAAGAGTAAAAAAAATATATTTTTAACAACTAACCAAATTGTTTATATATTACACAAAAAAAAATATGTAATTGTTCACCTTTAATAAAGGACACGCATAGTATAATTTACCACATGTGTGTCAGTTGATGAGATTGTCGCAAAACTACATCTCCTTCTCCACAAGGACAAGCAAAAGCTTCAAATTTCGCCATCTTCATGATAACAGTGTGTATATTGGTGGTTGTGAGAATAAGAGTGTATATAATGTGTTTGTGAGGATAAGAGCAGATCTGCTAGTTGTTATATATGGTAAAATAATAAAGCTTTTGGTGGCAAGTTTTGGCGGGAAGTTTTATGCAAGTTTGGCGGGAAGTTTTGGTGGAAGTTTTGGTGGGAAGCTAGGACTCCTCGTTCTCAGTCGTGTTGGAAACGTGAATTGAAACAAACGAAATGACGTATGTGGTAGGTTTTGGTAGAATTAGATGTTAAAATTGGTTTATTAGTTATCTATATAATATTAGCTTTATATGCGGGAGGTTTTGGTGGGAAGCTAGGACTCCTCGTTCTGAGTGGGGTTGGAAACGTGAATTGAAACAAATGAATTGACGTGCGTGGTAGGTTTGGGTAGAATCAGATGTTAAAATTGGTTTATTAGTTATCTATATAATATTAGCTTTATATTAATGGCGATTGTCAATGCTTATCTGATATAAATTATAACTATATCAACAGACTGTCAGGATATTTAACTTTACATAATTCTCAACACATTTCATGTAGGAGAATCTTCTTCGCGGCAAACACGATCACAACTAACAAACACGAAGGAAAACCTTTTATTTAAAACATGCAAGAGTTCTCAAACACATACATTCCTACAGACTCAAATGAAACAACTTGACAAGTAAACGAAACAACTCGACAAGCAAACGAAACAACTCGAACGACACAACTTAACACACGACAAAGACCACAACAAACATCGCTCATTCATTTTTTTTGCTGCTACTTCCCACTTTGCTAGAACTTGCACCATCATTCCCCTCCCGTTCATTCCTTTGCTTGATGAAATGTTTAAACAAAGCTTCAAGACTTGTTATCTTCGTTCCCGTTTCATCGACTTTTGATAACTTGCTTTCCTTATCACCTTCCAACATCACTCTGTAGTCTGGATTTTTTCTCAACCAATTCAGAATAACATCTCTCATCCACGAGCTAATGTTCTTATAAGAACCATATTCAGAAATAATTTCATCACCATATGTATTAAGAACTTCATCAAAGAGTGTTATGTTTGATAAAACCTTTGACCACTCCTCTTCCAGTGCAGTAACGAGTCATTGTTATATATGATTTGTGGGAATTAACGATTGGGTTAGGTGTGTTTTACCGAATTGAGGATAAGAGAGTATATAATGTGTTTGTGAGGATAAGAGCAAATATGTTAGATGTTATATACGGTAAAATAATAGAGTTTTTGGTGGGAAATTTTTGCGCCAATATTTTGGCGGCAAGTTTTGGTGGGAAGTTTTGGTGGGAAGCCGACTCCTCGCTCGTCGGGTTGGAAACGTGAATCGAAAAAAATGAATTGGCGTGCGTGATAGGTTTGGATAGAATCAGATGTTAAAATTTTATTAAAGTTGGAAACGTGAATCGAAACAAATGAATTGGCGTGGTGGGAAGTTGGGACTCCTCGTTCTCAGTCGGGTTGGATGAAAGCAGGACCCCTCGTATATTAATGGCGATTGTCAATGCTTATCTGATATAAATTATAACTGTATCAATAGACTGTCAGGATATTTTACCTTTACATAATTCTCAACACATTTCATGTAGGAGAAATCTTCTTTGCGGCCATCGGTTGATAGAACAAAAAAGAAACGACTTTCATGGAACTTTGTAAAGCTAATATTATACAGAATTTTCACTGATGAAACATACCTGCCTATATACAGATCACAGCAATTCGTATCCAAACACCCCATATCCAACACTAATATACATATGCATAAAGACTGGAACTAAAAGAACAATATCACAATTAACAAACACGAAGGCAAACCTTTTATTTAAAACACCCAAAAGTTCTCAAACACATACATTTCATACAGACTCAAACGAAACATGAATCGAATGATGAAAGCGGGACCCTTCGTTCTCAATCTGGTTAGAAATTTGATACAAATGAATTAGCGGGACCCTTCGTTCTCATGACTAAAGAAACTTAGTGTGTATAAATCATGTGTAACGATACCATCTCGACTCATCCATTTAACATTTCTTGTATCACGATACTATATCAAGTCATCTGTTTAACTCTCGACTCACCCGTTTAATTTTCATTAAATCATTTTTAATTTATTTAATATCAATTAATTATTTATTAATCATTTTTAATATTAATTTAAATCATTTTCATTCATTTATAATATATAAAAAATGATTAGGGTCAACATTGTCGACCCTAATTTTTCACAAAATATTTACCAAAAATTTCACCAAAATTAATCCACCCGCCAAAAATTTCACCAAAATTAAACCACCCGCCAATTAAAAAAAAAATACTTAGGGTCGACAATGTCGACCCTATTGTTCAAAGAAAATGTCGACCCTATTTGTCAACCATTATTGAGATATATGTGTTCATCTTTTTTCTCAAAGTGTTAAAATAATAATAATAATAATAATAATAATAATAATAATAATAATAATATAAAAACTGCCTTCGACTCCACCGCACTCTTTAAATCGACAACCATTATTGAAAATTGTTCACCACAACCTTCAACGCCGACTCCTCACCACACTCGCACACCACCCCCACGTATTAATTTATTCAACTTCTAGTTTACAAAGGTTGATTTTTTTGATTTAAAACAAATCATGTTAATTATTGTTTTGGTACTGTATGTGTTTAATTATTGTTTTTGTATTATTGTTTAATTTTTGTTTAGATGGCACCGTCGTGAACCACTGTCGTCGCTGACCCACGCACCACCACCGTCATGAACCACTGCCGTCGTGAACCTATTGACGAGCTGAGCACCAAGCTGGTATGATTTAAAACAAATCATGTTAATTAATTTTTAATTTTGGTTTCTAAGGGGGTGTTTGCTTTAAGCTTATGAGCTTATTCGATTTTGATGTTATACAGACTAGTCCCAGACTGTTAAAGTACCACTTCTTGTAATGTTATACCAACATTTAGTCCCAGCTTAAAAACGTTAAACTCTAAACAACAAACCACCCTTATGTCATCCCAAACGCCTGGCATGCGTTTGTAAACAACGTATGCCATGCCAAGTTACTATCGCAAGCCGTCTTATAATACATTCAAGCATTATCGTCTTTTGAATTGTATATACAATAAAAACTTAATCTAGTAAAAAAAAAAGGCGAAAAAAGTAGCCAAGTCTAATTATAAAATGATCAACTTTTGAAGTATGAGCTATGGAATGTTTATTGATGAACCATATCCAGAGTGTGGTTGACTTGGAAACCACTTTCAAACATGCCTTTGAACTCGAATCTTTATTGATTAATGGCATTGTTTTCTCTTTGGTCAAATGATAGGAATTTCACAGGGGAGACTTTTTAGACATATGCTCAAATTTCATAGTTGGCATAGGATTATGTTGTGGCAATAATAATAACTCTGAGCAAAAACATATCTAAGGTACTTTAACGTTTGATTAGTAATATATTTAGTATGCGCTTGATTAATAATGTATTAGTTCGATGATTGCGTTTGACTAGTAATGTATTTGTTATGCGTTTGTGTATATATGAAAATGATTATGCAAATATGTTATGTGCTTATAATGAATCCCCACGACATGAGCCAGAATCCACAACATGATCTAAATACTCATAATTTTGAGGACGAGGAGTCGGCCGAGGAGGAGGACGAGGAGTAGGCCTTTTTATGTAGTATCTTAGTATTTGTATTAGCTTTGTGACTTGTTAGCTTAATTTGTTTCGTATTTTTGTGAAACGTTGATTTAGTAATGGTATTGTAACGTTTAGTAATATGGTATTGTAAACGTGGATTTGTTGAATTTGGTAATTTATCGTATTGTGGATTACATTTAGTCATTTGGTATTGTATCATATTGTAGATTTGTGGTATTCGTATTTATGGATTTGTCGAATTGTAGATTTTTCGGGAAAAATCTGGAAAACTAGACCAAACCTGCACTTTTATTTTTAGCCCAGGAAAAAATAGGGTCAACATAGTCGACCCTAAATACACTAAAACAAACTTGTTTTAGATTGTCGACCCTATTTGCATCATTGTGACGTGGAAAGCTCCAACTGCAAATAATACTTTCATATAAAAAAGGTAGGGTCAACAATGTCGAACCAAATTGCAAAGAAAATGTCAACCCTATTCTTTATTAATTAAAAAACAGTTTTCAATATTATTATAAGTAAAAGATAGAAAAAAGATAAAAAGAGTAGGGTCGGCATTGTCGACCCAATATTTATATAAACATGTCAACCCTACTTGTGGTCAATGTTTTTTGCTGTAACAACGCGGGCCCCACTGTCAACCCTATTTTGCAAAAAGAGTGTCGACCCAAAATAATTTGAGACGAAAAGTTTGGGTCGACCAGTTAGGTACGAGATGTCGATCCTAATTGACTTATGGTCGACTTTCTTTGCAATTTTGGGTCGATTTCGTCGACCCTAAACCCAGATTTATTTGTAGTTATGCAATCATTTAGAAAACGTTAAGAAAACTTTACTAGCTGTGAAAAAATTGTTCGGTTCAATGACTTCTGTGTCCATGTAACATTGCAATTATTTTACTCGTATTATATTCCGCTTAATAAACAAGTTACGATAGCAATAACCAGAAAGTAAAACTGAGTAGGAGAGCTAAATTCACCTTTATTACCTGGAAACAGATTTACACAGACGTTCTGATTGATTAGACATCATATATAAATACACAAAATAGCCATCATATTGATGACGTTTAGAGATATCATGGTGCGTTTGGTTTATGGGAATGGGAATGAAGCTAGGAATGGATTCCATTCTTAATAAATTGTTTAGTTGGTGGGTTCTATTTTGAGATATGGGTATGAAACCCATAAAACTAGGCATATCTTATACCCATCAAGCATGATGAGTTTACAAACTTGTAGTGATTTTCATAACCATAGTAATTCCTGTTAACAAACCAAACAACTACTCAGTTTGATAATCAGCATGGTTGCCAAACACCTTATTAAATATTCCACTAGAGTAGTGTTAGGAATTAGAAAATTCCATAGTAAAGTATCGGTCACCCCAAATGTAATCTAGCATAAGTTAGCTCGTAGACATTACGTTATTTACTAGTTACTTAGTTAGCCTTTTAGTTTAGTGCTACACCGTGGAGGAAGGACGGGTCTTTACCCACTGTATACCTGATCCACAGGCCGTCAGGAGGTCGTTTAGTTTGTAACCTATAAATACCCTCTACCTTGCAAGGTAGAGGGTTGGATGTTCACTTGGAATCTAACCTTCCATAAGTTTTCTCTTACTTGAACATTTCCCTCTCTCTCTCTCTCTCTCTAAACTTACTTGTACGCCATATAGATCATGGTTTAATGTGTATGTGAAATCTTATATCTAACAATTGGTATCAAGAATCATGGTTTGATCACTCATCTTTCATGCTTCTTGTTTTGGTGGATTTCATAAGGTTTTTGGGGTATTAAAGGTTTAGGAGAGTTTGATTCATTTGGACAAATTCTAGTGTTAAAGTTTGAATTTTGCTTGAACTTTTGTATTTAGGATCATCATATGTGTTTATGTTTTGAATTGGAAGGCTTAAATCATTGTGGTTTGGTTGTTTTTTATTGATAAAGTGGTTATTTTCTAAGTTTGTACGAAGCGAGTTGCGTCTCGATAAGTTTGTTCTTCAAAGCGAGTTGCTTTGCTATTGGATGCGAGTTGGTACATGCGACTTGGTGCTTAGCGAGTTGATCTATATGCGACTTGGGTTCTAAGCGAGTTGTTTCTTTAAGCGACTTGAGATCTAAAGCGACTTAGCTATTAAGCGAGTAGTAAAGCTAGCGAGTTAATTTAAGCGACTTGGTGCTCAAGCGAGTTGATTGTGTTGCGAGTTGATACTAAAGCGAGTTGGCTATTTAGCGACTTGATTCATTGCGTGTTGACGTTGTTGCGAGTTGATGCTAATGCGACTTGGCTTATGCGAGTTGATAATTGCGAGTTGTATGGTTAGCTACTTGTTCATTTAGGCTTGTTACTTCCTTGTGATACATTCTTACGGTTGTTCTTTTGGTTTAGTAAAACCCCGTGAAAGAATCAATTTCCCGGTTTAATCAAAGAATAGTAAAATCCCGTAGAGCTTGAAACATGTCTAACTTCGTTCCAACTATTGCTTCTACAAGCTTCGAGGACGTTCATGCACCGGCTCGATACTCGCTCACCCACAATGTCCTACATCACTGACCCTTTTATCTCCATAGTGCTTGAACTCTATGATACCCCACAGAACAATGAAACAGGTTGTACTTCTGAAAATCCTACCTTGATTGACTCTACAAATTATGATCAAAACTCCTCACCTTCTGAGTCAAACTTCAACAAACCACAATTGTTAATGACCCATGACACAAAGCATTCGGAATGCAACATTGAGCCGTTTCAATTACTTCATCAGCATCTTACACAACTGTTATCCACTCCTATGAGTCGAACATGTTGTGCTCTCTTTCGCCAAGATTTACCTACATTGAAAAAGGCCGTGTTATGAACTTGGATCAACTGAAACTTCAAATTACCAATGAGAAGGTATTAATTGATGACTCTAATGCTGCACTTCAAGTTATCTGCAACCAATTTCAGCCATTTATCAAAGGGGAATATTCTGCTGACTTTGATCCATACATAACTGGAATTTCATTCAAGAAACACACTGGAATGGAAATTAGCATGTTCATAGAGACACTTATCCAACTCATGGATGATGTGGGGAAGTATATTGAGGAAGTTACTCAGACAGATGAAAAAGTGGATGAGTGTCTGGTGCAGTTGAGAGATAGTTGTGATAAATTGGGTAATGTATCTGTTGAAGAATCAGGTGTTGCTGAATGCAGAATGTCAGAGACAATTAATAATGATGAGTCGGGTAGAGCACCAAATGATGGACCAGTTGACACTAAATACAGAGGCTCAGAGATAGATAAGCTTGACACAGCCAGCGGTCCAGTGACTCTTGTTACACATGATGTGGATGCAGATATCAGGCCAGAATTTGAGCAGGTGTCATCTGATGAGGTACCCTTAACTGATCAACATAGTGCATCCGGCTGAGGTACCTAAACACTCTGATCTTAATGCTAAACATGATTCTGATAAATGTTTCTTGGTTGAGGCTGAGTCTAATAATTTCAAATCAAAAGATATGGTTGATAAAAAGATTTTTGATGAGCTTTCATACAAATTCTCAAAACTTGAAAAACATTGCATTTCACTTGAAATTGCAATACAAAGTAAAGAAGAAAGTTTTCGTGCTACAAAATCTTGCATTAATCCGAAATTTCCAGAATTTCGAGAATTCTTTGAAATTAATCAATTGAAAAACCGGATTCAAGACAAAGACTCAATCATAAGCAATCTAAAATGTCTACTCTCAGATCCGCATAAGAAATGCGATCTTAGGATGAGAAATCCTAACCATGAGATGAGTAGTGAGCTTAAATCTAGGAATGATGAATTGGCCTTATGTGTATCCAACTTATTAAGAGAAAATGAGTCTTTGAGAAAGAACTTATTAGAAACCAATTCCATTTTGGCTGACATTGATGCCCTCAAAGCTCAAATTCAGAATAAGAACTTCAATATTGTTGCCTTAAAAACGAGCTTAGAAAATCTATTGGAAATAAGGTGAACACTAAGTTTGCAAAACCATCGACCTTGAAAAATCAACTGCTCAGACAACTCAAAACATAACGTAGTTAGGCACCGAAGAATGCTTTTAGAACTGAAAGGATTAAACAATCGAAATCTAGGCTTGCCTCCCAAGTTGATGCGAATACTGTTTTGTCAAAACCAGTCACTTCACTACCTTGTTCTGATATGATGAATAACAAACCTCGGCTAATATTCAAAGTTCTAAGATCAGAATACTAGGAGTTCATCTACTACTCGTAAGAAGCAAAGAAATGGCGATCAATCCCCTAAGAAACCCAATGCTTACAAAAATACCAATTTTCATAAGTGGTATGTCCCTACACCCAAATCTACAAGCAAATGTTTCCAATGGATTCCCACTGGCAGATTATTTAAGTTTACGGGATCCAAACGGTCTTACATACCTAGATCATGCCTTAAGTGGATGCCCACAGGAAAATATTTTAATAATATTGAACATAATGGGATCCCTAATAATGATACACACAGATCAAGCTGTACAACATCCAACAGTGAGATTACTCATGTCACTAACTCTTCCATTTACAATTCTACATGTACTTCTAGTACAATGTGCTCTCATCGCTTTCGTGTACAATGCTCACTCAATCAGAACCTCATGACTTGGTTTCCATCAGAGATTAAAAGTGCTTACTCAGGAGCTATATCATGCCAGAATTGATGTACCATGTACTTTGACTCCTATTCATCTTGAATTAGGACTCGCTCTTATTAATCTGTGTATAAATTTATAAAAAAAAAAAAAACTTATTACATCTATTTTTACATCTATTTTTACACTTATTACACCTATTTCTGTCACCGATAACATCTACGACCCTATAAATGTCATTCAACAATGTCACGGGTTTTTAGATGAAGTTCTGAAAGAGCAGTAATAACCTTTTACTTTATTTATTTAAATTTTTTTTAACTCATATTCTTGCTGTAGCAATCTCATAATAATATGTCAATCAATGATTACCCTCTTCCTCGTATCATTGATTGAGGGGGAGGATTACCTGTAGATGAATCAGTACATCTGCATGCTTTAAATTTGAGTTTCCCGTATCTTTTATGCATGGTGGTATGACATGCGAATTGCTTTATAGTTGTATGCGAGTTGTTATGTTATATTAAGCGTGTTGCCATGTTTTGTCAGATGCGAGTCGTTGTCATGTAGAGGGACTTAAAGTGTCATTCTCTATATTTTTGTACCTTATTTGAGTTGCCATGTTTTAAGCTGTATGCGAGTTGCGTGGTCAAGTAGAGGGACTTAAAGTGTCATTCTCTATATTTGTGTACCTTATAAGAGAGTTGCCATGTTATAGCAGTACGCGAAGGCAAGTGGTCAAGTAGAGGGACTTAAAGTGTCATTTCCTATATTTGTGTACCTTATAAGCGAGCCGTTGACAAGTCAAATCACTTTCACTTCTTGATCATAACACGCATAAACTATTTTCTCTCAACTCCCATATAAGCGAGTTACATAATCAAGACTGCGTGGTAGGTTGTTTATGTAATCTGATCTTGTCTATCTTAACACATTGAAAAGATTTGTACTTAAACCATCTCGTTCTTAACCCCTTTACAGATCTTGTCACCTCGATTCTCATTTAAATCAATTGCTTGGACGCTAGGTTTGTATGTTTTGAACGCTGTTGATTGTAGCTTAGATACATTCAAAATGATATGATATTTAGTTAATGTCTTATAGATCCTTTGATTATTCGTATTGAGTGTGTCGTATGGGGAGAGATATCACGCTTATTGAATAAGGTGATTGGCATTCCTATGTTACATGAATATGACTGTGTTTGAATATGTGTTCGTGGTGTCGAGAGTCTAAATGGGTTACTCATGATATGTTATTGTTAGCAAGTTGGATAGGTTTCTTGGATGCGAAGTTGTTCATGGATTGTTAAAGAAGTTATTATATGCGAAGTTGGTATTGTTTTGTTTGAAATCGGTGCTATATGCGAGTTGCACCGACTCATACGGTGTTGCCCGTTGTATATGCGATGTCTAGATTCATTGTATCACATGCGAGTTTCCATATGCGACTCGCTTCATACTTTGTAATGTATGTTGACTATGCGCGTTATCTCTCATCATATGCGAGTTGCCATATGCGACTTGCTTTATGTCTATAATGCGTGTTAACATATATGTTGACCATCCATTGTTTGACCAAAGCGAGTTGATGCATGCGAGTTGTTAATTTGCTTCACATCATGCAATGCGTGGTTGTCTATGACATAGAATGTATGTGAGTTTCTCTGTAATCTATGCAGCCGCTAGATGCAAGTTGCCTTATGTAGTGTGCATTTTTCTCCTAAATGGTATCCTACACTCATAAGTTTTTGCATTCTAATCACATTTATCTGCATGCTTATGTCTTCATACTTGAAACACAAAATGTTGAGTTATAATGGCTATAGTATGTATCCGTGTTCCTAACCACTTTTTGGATATGGTTTGTGTTGTATGTGTATCCTTCATAAACTCAATGGTCGACATTGCATCCTCCGATATTCCCATCGCTTCGTACCATCGGCACTCGACCGATGAAGAATTACTACCTGCAATGGGTATCAATTTCTAAGAGCAAACGCTTCTTAGATGTTGATAGAGGACAACATAATCCTACTTACCGTCATCGTCGATATCTAAAGGACACCAACTTCTTTAATGCACTAACCAAGCGTGCACTATTCCATCCATCTATCTCGCAGCAATTCTGAAAAACAGTTACTTGGGATAAGATTTCTGCATCATACTCATGTAAGCTCGATGACAAATGGTATGACATCTCGTTGAAACACTCAGAATGCTCTTCGATCACACCAAGAAACCCTTCCAACAAATTCACCTCTCCACCTCCATCATGATATCTTAAACTTTTTTGAAGAATTGGGATACCCATAAAGAATAACCAAGATTTCATCACTAATCAATGCAGAATTACATCAACCCTAGAGATCAATCGTCACAATCCTCAATCTATGCCTAACCGTAAAACATCGTGGACTCCATGAAAGTTCGAGCTCCATTATGCAGATTCTGTGGGAATTGTCAAAGTGGAAAAATGTTGACTTTGTTGAACTTATCTGGGAAGAATTCACCTTGTCTTTAGACACATTCATCTCTAACAGAATTAACTTTGAAAATAATGTTAAAGGAAGAAAGAGTCTTGGTAAAAGAGTGATTCCCATCATCAGATTCTCAAAACTCATTATCCATCATCTGCTACAAACTCACCATATCAATTCACGCAGCGAGTCCGCCTGACATGAAGCCAGTGATGAATACGCTTTGGCAATCTTAAATATAGTGCCAGAGGTCATGACACGGAGATTTTGGTATGCCGCCCAAGCTTTGCTTAGTGAGAGAATCAAGAACTGATTACTTCAAGAATTATGTAAAGAAAGTTCCGCCAACCGCTAACACTCTTATTCCACTTCCACTCAATCTAAATCTAAATCATCAGGAACCACATACTCAAGTCTTCCTAAGAAAAACAAGAGACCTGATAGATTCTAAAGTCTCCTTCTTCACAAAAGCAAAAAGAGAAGAAAAAGAGACAACGCGGCGGTAGTAATGAGGGATCTATGGTTCCAGGAAGAGAGACAAGTTATGCGATGAAGACGATGTCTGCACTCCAACAAGGAATTCAACAAAGCCTGATAAATGAACGAAGTCGCAGAAAGACAACGAGTGAGAGGAGTCACAATAAGGAGCCCGAAATGAACTCGACAAATCAATCCTGCTACTCACAAAGGTAAAGGAATTGTTGGAATAAACAAAGGTTTTACGTACAAGCATCAATATCTCTCCACCTCCAAAAACGACGCTAATCCGGCTCCTCAAGAAAAGAGATATTGTATCATCTTCTACACAAGAGAGCCCGATGGATACGATGCACAGATAGATCTGTTGAACCTCCGTCCAGTGATGCCCGTGAAGATGATCGAGACTCCGCTTACTACTAAGATTCCAAGACTTGAAACAAGAAGTGATAAAGTTGAGCCGCCTAAAGACCCACAAGAGAAACCTTGAGCCGAATCAAGTACCGTGCATCTTGAAGAAACAAACATGTCTACAGGATCTCTTTCCTCTCTTAAGAATCTTGATCCGCACTTCACATAACGGGACCAATTCTTAAAAGACGGTCCTCTGACATCGAATCGCATTAAGCAAACAAATGAAAAGAAGAAGTTCACCCATGTTTTCAACATTCAACAAGACTCCTCAACCGCTCCTCTAATGAAGGCTCCAAAGGTCTCCATTGTCGACTAATATCTCTATCAATCACACCGCCTCA